>JAQZBX010015516.1:0-37448 GCA_029593785.1 Cabassous unicinctus | reverse complement strand
ATATATATATATATATATATATATATATGCTTTCATATGTGTATATGTATATGTGAAAACAGACCAATATGCCAAGCTCTCAATATGAATGATTGTCCTTGTGACACTTATTCTTGTAAAATTGAAAATTAACCTTATAATATCTATTGCCTATTGCCTAAAAGTTATCTCCTGAAAACCTCGTTACTCAAATGTGCCCTCTCTCTAAGCCAAATGCAGCAAATAAACTCACTACCTTCCCCCAAGCATGGGACATCTCCAGGGTATGAGCCTTTCTGGCAATTAGAGATTATTACCAATTGCCAATTAGTGATGTATTTGGAAAAAGACTTTGACCAAAAGGAGGTCACATTAAATAAAAAAACATTTTTATGGCTAAGGAATTTCAAATTGTGTTAGGAGTCATTCCAGAGGTTATACTTTCACACCTTTCAGGCAGGTCTAAATGACCACCACAGTAAACAAAGCCTCAAATAGGGGTGGCTCCAATGGCTGTAGAGCCATCCCAACTCTATAGGCAAGGCACACAATCTCAGGAAATCAGATCCATTGGTGGGCCTTACCTTGGATTATCTGATAAGTTATTTCCCCAGTGTAACAAAGTCAGACTCATTTATAATTTCCCTACATATGATTCTTATATACCTTTTATTTGAATGTAATATTAACACTATACCCATTAAACATATGTCTCAGAGACTTAAAGATTTATTTTGTTCATATGCCAGTTGAACCCTGAGTTTCAGCAGAGTTGCAGCCAACACCTACTCTCCAGTTCATTGGACTTGCCCAGGAAGGTTCACAAAATAATTATGATGGACAATGCTTATCCCCAAAAGCAAAGAATATCTATAACTGCAAGATAAAAAGTTCCTTCCCTCTACTATATAAGATCTAAGGCCCCTCTCAATCTGAAGAAGAACAGGCATCAACATTCACAAATCCACAAGTTTGGGGAAAGAAAAAAACATGAGAGGGGAATGCTACCATGGCCCTAAGTAGATATTATTATTTTAGTAATGAAAGAACTTATAAAATTGTTATAAAGATAATGGTTACCACATGTTCTGAGAGGACCGAAGGGAGAATAGGTGTAACACGCAGCTTCTAAAGGGCATTGGGATTGTTCTGCAGATTATTGCAGTGGTAGACCCAGGCCATCATACAGTTTGCCAAAACCTATAAAAGTGCACAGTGCAGTGTAAACCATTAAAGCAAATTTTTTTATATTTGTTCATTAATTGTAAGAAATATACCACACTAATATATAATGTAATTACTAGGGGAAAATGTGAGAGGGGGAGGGGGTGGGGTATATGGGAATCCCTATACTTTCAATGTAACTTTTCTTTAATCTAAACTTTTTTTTTCTTTTTTTAAATGTAAGTTTTATTTATTTTTAAAAGATACTTAGATTACATAAAATCCTACATAAAAAATATAAGGTATTCCCATATGCCCCATTCTCCAAACCTCCCACTTTTCCCCACATTAGCAACTTCTTTAATTAGTGTGGCACATTCATTGCAATTGATGAACACATTTTGGAGCATTGCCAGTAAGCATGGAATATACTTTACATTGTAGTTTACAATATTTCCCAATCAATTCTGTAGGTTATTGCAGGATATATAATGGCTTGTATCTGTTGTTGCAATGTCATTCAGGACAATTCCAAGCCCTGAAAATGCCCCCATATTACACTTCTTTTTCCCTCTCCCTGACTTCAGCATCTCGAGTGGCCATTGTCTCCACATCCATGATATAATTTCTTCCTTTGCTAGAATCACAATAAGTCATTAGTAGAATAACTGAGTTCACTCTAGTCCATATTTTATTCCCCAATCATGAGGATTCTGGGATGGTGATGCCCACTCCACCTCTAATTGAAATGGGGCTTTGATCCCATAGGACTGATGGATGGGACTCTCTTGCTTGCAGTTGTAGACTTTCTCGGTTCCTTGGTGTAGTGGTTGTCCATCCTCACCTCCTTGTTAGTTGTCCTGGGTGAGACCAATGAATTGGAGAGTAGGTGTTGCAACTCTACTGAGGCTCAGGGACTGGCAGGCATCTGGACAGCCCAGAGATTCAAGCCTCTTGGACTTATACCTAACAACTCAAAAACCAATTATAGGTTCAAATGAAAGGGACAGAAGAAGCATGTTTAGAGAAGTCACATCTGAGTCCAACTGTGTCACACTCAGGAACACAAACACCAAATTACGGCCCGCTGGCAAGGCACCAAACTCTGGAGCTATCTGCCATGACTGTAGGACCTGGGCATCTCCAGAGCCCTCAAGAGCCCTACTGTATTACATAATATCTACTTTGGCAGTCTATGATATCCTGCTGAGACGTGCATAAGCATTACCTCTCTGATGAAATCCTGACACACTTTTACATCTCTTAGCCATATACACTCATTGGTCTTTACCTTTTCCCCCTTTTATTCAAGGTCTATTTCCAGTTGCATCAACATATATTGCTTGGTAGTAATCCCTTAGTGCCAGGGAGGTTCATCCCTGGGAGTCATGTCCCATACTGGGGAGTAGGTAATGCATTTATGGGGTGAGTTTGGCTTAGTGAAAGTCCACATTTGAGCAAGAAGGAGGCCCCCAGTAGGTAAATCTTAGGCACCCTACAACACTAGGCTAAGTTGCAATTTCAAGAGCAATGGCTAATAATCATAGTCATCAATATCAGGGGCCCATCGATGCACCATCCTATTTCACTAGTCATTGTACCTCTACTTGGGGGATGGTTGTTCTTCCATTAGAGAATGTGGCAGAGTTCCTCAGAATGGGAATTCAATATCCTTTCTGTTGTTGTGTGAATCTCTACCCACTGTGGCAATGCCCCATGAACATTTGAACACAATCTACTTTAAAAATAAAGTTTAAAAAATGGAAGAAAGAGCTAAAATGAAATACCTAACTACACACCTGGAGGAACTAGAAAAAGAAAGCTAAACTAATCTCAAACAAGCCAAATGATTATAGCTGAAATAAATGAAATTGAGAAAAAAAATCAATAAAGAGAATCAACAAACCCAAAAACTGGTTCACTTAGAAGATCCACAAAATGGAAAAAAACCTTAGCTAGACTGACAAAGAAAAAAGAGATAAGAGAAGTATAAATAAAATCAGTAATAAGAGGGTGGATTTACTAAGGACAAACAAATAAAAAGATCTTGAGAGGATACTAGGAACTATATACTAACAAATATTCAACTTAGATGTAATGGTCAAATTCCTATGAATGCACAACTTACACTGACCTTAGAAGAAATAAAAGCCCCCAACACACCAAATCACAATTAAAGATATTAAAACTATTGTTAAAAATCTCAAAAAAAAAAAAAATGACCAGATGGTTTCACAGGTAAATTCTACGAATAATTTAATGAAGATTTAATACCACTACTGCTCAAACTCTACCAAATATTTTGCATAAATGGGAACACTAGAAAACTCATTCTATGAAGGCAACATCACAATAATACCAACACCAGAAAAAGATACTAGAGAAGAAGTATTTCCAAAAGTTCCCCTAAGGAATTTAGATGCAAATATCCTCATCAAAATAACTGCAAATAATATCCAACAGCACATTAAAATAATTATCAGCTAGGATCAAGTGGGTTTTATCCCAAATATGCAAGGATTTTCAACACAAGGAAATCAATTAATGTAATACACCACATTAATAAATCAAAGGAGAAAACTCACAGTATCATGTTGATTGATGCAGTACAACTATTAGACAAAATCCGTCATTCTTTCTTGATAAAGACACTTATAGGAATAGTAGGAAATAGTCCCAAAATGATAAAGGGCACATATGAACAACTCACAGTTGACTGTAGTCAGCGATGAAAACTATCCTTCTGAGATTGGGAACAAGATAAGTATGCCCTCTGTCACCACTGTTATTTAATATTATGCTAGAAGTTCCAGCCAGAGCAATTAGACAAGAAAAGGAAATAAGAAGTATATAACCAGAAAGACAGGAATCAAACTTTTGCTATTGGCAGATATGATCCAACATCTAGACAGTTCCAAAAATATACAAAAAAGTTACTGAAGCTAATAAACGAGTTCAGGACAGTGCAGGGATAAATGATTAATAGCAAAAATCATTAAAGTTTCTATACTCTATTAATGAGAAATCTGAGGAGGTAATATGGACAAAATCCATTTAAAATAGCATCTAAAAGACTCAAAAATTGAGGAATAAACTTAACCAAGGATGTGAAAGTCAGGAATTCAGAATATTACAAAAAATTCCTAAAATAAATCAAAGAAGGTAAAAATGAAAGGAAGAATATTACATGTTCATGGATTGGAAGACTAAATATTGTTAAGATGTCAATTTTAGCCAAATTGGTTTACAGATTTAACAAAATGTTAATCAAATTTCCAAAGGCACACTTTGTAAAAGTGGAAAAGCCAATGATAAAATTTATTTGGAAAAATAAAGGCCCTGAATAGCCAAATATATTTTACAAAAGAAGGAAATTAGAGCAATCTCAAATCCTGACTTTAATTGCAAAAAGCCTTTTGGTATTGCTTATGAATTCCAAAAATAGATATTGGATTATATTTGTAAACTGGTCTGTTCCTCTGGGAGTGATTAAATTATGATTAGGGCTTTGACTGGGCCACATCAGTATAACATTAAGTCCCCACCCCCTTAGTTGGCAGGGACTCACACAAAAAATGACATAGCAAAAGAGAAAGTGGGAGTTTTGAGCTGGAGCCCAGGAAGAAAACTCTCAGGAGAAGAACACAGAGAAGCAGATTTGAGAAGCTTCCGTTAGATGCAGCAGAGGCCCCAGGAAGAGAGCTATTCATCTAAAAGCTCACAGCTGGCCTTGTGGAGAGAGCAGAGCAGGTGAGCCCAGAGAGAAATGAGCCCTGGGTGACAGACCAAGACATATCCCAGCCTACAGCTGATATTGGAAGAAGCTAGGACCATGGAACCTTAAGAGGAAGAGGAAGCTTGAACCCTTACAGACGTCAGTAGGCATCTTGCTCCAACATGTGGCAACAAACATTGGTGAGGGAACTAACTTATGCTTTATGGCCTGATAACTAAGCTTCTACCCAAAATAAATACCCTTTATATAAGCCAACAGATTTCTGGTATTTTGCATCAGCACCTCTTTGGCTGACTAAAATAATGCATATTACTTAGCAACAGTGGTTAAAATAGCATGATACTGGCATTAAGATAGACATACTGATGACTAGGATTGAATTGAGAGTCCAGAAATAGACCAACTCATCTATGGTCAATTGATTTAAAAAAAAAATTGTTAAAGTATATCATTCATACATAAACACCCCAAAACAATAAGTGTATAGTAAACACGGTGAACTAACAAAACAAATAAGCATAACATCATACTGGGGTCCTGTATATCAATCCACCACGAACACCTTACATTGTTGTGAAAACTGTTATAAGTTATAAAAGAATATTGTTAAAATAATATTAATTATAGTCCATATCTTACATGTGGAGTATATTCCCACACCCGACTCTATTATTATTATTTTTAAGCATTTTTTATTAAAGAGGTTGTGAATTTACAAAACAATCATGCAAATATGTAGAATTCTTATGCAACACCCCATCACCAACACACAACACTGGTGGAACAATTGTTACAGATTATGAGATAATATTACCAGACTATTACCATGTCCAGAGCATAAATTTGGCCCACTTTTTCTATATTCCCTATTATTAACATAATACATCTTTGGCATTTATGCAAGAATATTGCAGTATTGCTTTTAACCCCAGTCCATAGGTCACACTAATTGTATTTTTCCCATGCTTCTTCACATTCTCATCACCATGAAATAGTGACATACATTTGCTCTAGCTCATAGCACACTCTTGCATCTGTACCATCAACCACAATTCATAAGCACCACGGGGTTCACTGTGCTATTCAGTCCTTAGATTATTCTATACATTTCTTTTAATTGACATTTACATCCCTAGACTATATTTTTCAGTCACAATCTCATTTATAAACCAGTAGCTACTCACTATAATGTGTTATTACCAACTCTATACATTTCCATACTTTTATGATCAAGTTAATTAAAATTTCTACATGCATTAAACATTAGTCATTCTTCTCAGCCCTTTGCTTATTTCCTAATAAACTATACACAGGGTTTTAACTCCATGTGTTTATTCTTCATGTTTAGTTCATATTAATGAGAATATGCAATATTTATTCATTTGTGCCTGGCTTAATTTAGCTTAATGTCTTCAAGATTCATTCATTTTGTCATATGTGTACCAATTTTGATTATCCATTCATTGATTAATGGACACTTGGGTTATTTCCATGTTTTGACAATTGTGAATAATACTTCTATGAACAGTGTTTGCACCATTTTTACAATCCCACCGATAGTGAAGGATTGGTCCTATTTCTTCACATCCTCTCCAGCACTTATTTTGTTTTTTTAATAATGGACATTCTATGTGATATGAGATGATATCTCACTGTTGTTTTGATTTGAGTTTCCCTAATAGCTAGTGATATGTAACATTTTTTCATGTCCTTTTTGGCAATTTGTATTTTGACTTTGGAGAACTGTCTATTTAAATCTTTTGCCCTTTTTTAAATTGGATTGCTTGCTCTTTTATTGTTCAGTTGTATGATTTCTTTATATACAATGGAGATTAAACCCTTATCATATATGTGGTTTCAAAATATTTTCTCCCATTGAGTAGGCTGTCTTTTAACTTCCTTGATGAAGTCCTTTGAATTGCAAAAGTGTTTGTTTGAAGAGGTCCCATTTATGCATATTTTCTTTCATTGTTTGTGCTTTCAGTGTAAGAGTTAAGACTGCACTGCCTACCACAATGTCTTGAAGATATTTCCTATATTTTCTTCTATGAGCTTTATGGTTCTTGCTTTTATATTTAGGAATTTGATACATTTCAAGTTAATTTTTGTTTAAGGTGTGATATAGGTGTTCACTTTCTTTCTTTTGGATATGGGGATCCAGTTCTGTCAACACCATTTCTTGAATAGACTGTTTGCCCCAGCTGGGTGGGATTTAAAATCTTGTCAAAAATCACTTGACCAAAGATGTGAAGGTTTGTTTCTGAACCATCAGTTCGGTTCCATTGGTTTATATGTCTATCTTTATACCAGTCTTATGCTATTATTAACCTCAGTAGGTAGGTAATATAATTTAAAGTCCAGATGAGAGAGACCTTCAACTTCTCTTTTCCTTTTTTATGATGTTTCTTGATATTTTGGGCCCCTTTCTTTTCTAAATAAATTTGTCACTTATGTTTTCCATTTGTTTAAAAAATGCTGGTGGGATTTTTATTAGGATTGCAATTATTATATATTTAAATTTGAATAGAATTGACATCTTAATGATATTTAGATTTCAAATCCATGAGCATGGAATGCTCTTCAAATTACTTGTCTTATTTCTTTCAGCAATGCATTGTATTTTTCTGAACATATCTTCTCTCTTTTTTCTTTTTCTGTCTAGCTAAGTACTTGTGGATTTTGTAAAGTCTCTCAAAGAACAAACTTTTGGTTTGTTAATACTCTCTATTGATTTTTTTCTTAATTTCATTTATTTCTGCTCTTATTTTTGTTATTTCATTCCTTCTGATTGTTTTGTGATTAGATTGCTGTTCTTTTGTAATTTCTCTAACTGGATAATTAAGTCATTTTCCTTAGCTCAATGCTTACTTTTTTATTGTAAGCATTGAGGTCTATAAAATTCCCTCTCAGCACTGCCTTCACTGCATCTCATAGGTTCTGATCATGGTGTTCTCCTCAAGATATTTATTAATTTCTTTCAAAATTTCATCTTAGAACCACTGATTATGTAAGAGTGTGTTGTTTAATCTCCATATATTTGGTAATTTTTCCTTTTTCTGACTCTTGTTGATTTACAACTTTATTCCATCATGATTAGTGTAATTGCTTGGTATAATTAAGACCTTGATGATTTTTCATATCTGCTTTGTGACCCAACATATGGTATATCCTGGAGAAAAATCCATGAGCACTTGAGAAGAATGTATAACCTGACATTTTGGTGTGAATGTTCTGTATATGTTTATTAGGTGTAGTTCATTTGTCTATTATTCCAGCTCTCTGTTTCTATATTGGTCCTCTCCACAGTTGTTCTATCCAGTGCTGAGAATTCTGTATTGAAGTCTCCAAATATGATTGTAGAAATATATATTTCTCCCTTCAGTTTGACGAGTGTTTTCCTCATTTATCTTGGGGCATCCTGGTTAGATGCATTTACACTTATGGTTGTTATTGCCTCCTTGAAAATGCCCCTTTTATTAATATATAATATCCTTCCTTGTCTCTTTAAAGAGTTTTGCTTTTAAAGTCTTTTTTCATTTGATATAACTATTACAGCTTTTTAAAAATTTTATTTTTCGTTACTGCATGCATGGAATAACTTTTCCCAACCTTTAACTTTCAAAATATTGGTATCTTTTGTTCTAAGTTGAGTATATTGTAGAGAGCATTTAGATGGCTCATATTTTCTTATCCATTCTGCCAGTCTTTGTCTTTTGATTAGGGAGCTTGTTCCATTTACATTCAATGAGATTACTGTAAAAGCATACCTTATTTTACCCATTTTGACCTTTGGATTTAATCTGTCATATTTTATTTTCACAACTCCTTTCAGATTTTGAGTTAAATTTACTGATATAATCTTCATTTCTAGACACTCTTCCAAGCCTCTTTTCCCTGTTTTTTCTTTATAGGCTATAATGCTTCTTTTTGTATTTCCTGCAATGCCAGTCTCTTTGTTATAAACTCTCTCAGTTTTAGTTTATCTGTAAATATTCTAAACTTGCCCTCATTTATATCAGTCCTGCTTGATAAAAAAACCTTGTCTGGCAATTTTTCTCCTGCAGAATCTTAAATATATTATACCACTGCTTTCTTTGCTCCATGGTTTCTGATGAGAAAGCACTAAATCTTATTGGGCATCCCTTGTATGTGATGCATTACTTTTCTCTTGCAGCTTTAAGAATTCTCTCTTTTTCTTTGGCATTTGGCATTCTGATTAGTATTTGTCTCAGAGTTGGTCTAGTCAGATTTATTTATATGTGTGCTTCTTGGACATGGATATGTATGTCCTTCAGTAAGGTTGGGAAATTTTCTACCATTATTTCTTCAAATATCTCTTCTTCCCCTTCTCTCCTCTATTCTCCTGCTGGGACACCCATGACACATATGTATGCCCATCTCTTGCCATCATTTAATTCCCTGTGACCCTGTTCATTTTTTCTCATTCTTTTCTTGTATTCTTTTGTATGCTCACTTGCAGAGACAATGTCTTCAAGCTCACAAGTTCTTTATTCTGCTTCCTCAAATTTGCTGTTATATGCCTCCAGTGTCTGTTTCATTTCATTTATTGTTCATTTCATTCCAATAAAACCTGATATTTTTAATGCATGCTTTCAAAATCTTCTTTTTGCTCACCGATGTCTTCTTAACATCTTTAATCTCTTTAGACATGCCATTGAATTTATTAAGGAGATTTGTTGTAATATATATGCTTAGTTGTCTCAACTCCTTTATGTCATCTGGAGGCTTATCTTTTTCCTTTAATTGGGCTATATTTTTTCTGTTTCTTGGTATGCATTGTAATTTTTGTTGGTGTCTTAGCATCTGGCTTATTAGATGAATTATTATTGGTGCATTTTCTCTCTTTAGTTTAGGGCTTTCTTGTCTTATCTCCCTTGCTGATCATGTAGTAGGTGCTGAGGATATAGTACATTCTCTAAGCTGAAGAGCCTGAAGCTGCCCACATTGTCCCATGAACTGTTGAAACTTTTCCCACCTTTATTCTCTGCCAGGTCTAGAGAGAGAGCCACAGATATGTGGAATAATCCAAGTTGTGCAGGCCAAGACCATCTGTAGTTGTTCAGAGAGACTGATGAAATTTCATGCCCCTTCATCCCCTGCCTGGGGCAAAGATGGAGCTGCAAGTGTGGGCAGTAATCTATGCTATGTGGGTTTAAAATGACCACACTTGCCCATGTAGGCTGACATAACACTGGCCCCCCTCCATGCAAGGGGTGGGAATGGACACTCTGGACTACCCAACAATCTAATCCATGTGGGCCAAATGCCCCTGCATTTATCCTGAGAGACAAACAGTACTGTACCTTCTGCCATTTAGGTGGTGGAAATGGAACAACTGACCCCCAACAGTTCAGCCCATGTTGTCTCAAAATACATGCTGTTGCCTGGAGAGCCTGAGGAAACAGCCGTCCCCTCCTATCCTGTTTGGGTGAGGAGGTGAACCCACAGGCAACCAATAATTCAGTCCCTGTAGACCAAAAGTACCTGCTATTGACCAGAGAGTCTGAGGATACACCAGTATCCTCTTATCCTGTTAGGGGGTGTGCATGGACAACAGGTGCCCAACAGTCTGGCCCATGCAGGCTGAGAGTACCTGCTGTTGCCTGGAAAGCCTGAGGTAACAGCAGTCCCCTCTTATCCTACTGGGGGTTGGGAGAAGGATATACATGTACCCACCAGTACAGGCCTTGCAGGTCAAAAGTGCTTGTCATTGCCTGGAAAGGCTGAGGAACAAACACCCCTCTTATCTTATTTAAGGTTGGGGATGGAGTTACAAGTGTCCAAATATTCAGTGTGAGGGGGCGGAAAGCACCTGCAGTTACCCAGAGAGGCTGAGGAATCACAGTCCAACTCTTGCCCTATCCAGGGTGGAATGGAGCAACACGTGCCATGAAGTCAAGTTTGTGCTGTCCAAAAGTGCCTGCAATTTCCCAAACAGGTTAAGAAACACCAGACCTCTTCTTTCCTATGGGCATGGAGGGGTGGAAATGAAATAGAAAGCATTCAACAAACCAGTTCATATGGTTTGAAATGGCTTGCAGGTGCCCAGAGATGCTGAGGAAACACAGCTCTTCTCTTATCTTATTGGCATGTGGGGTAGAGCCCCAGGTGTCAAATTATTCAGTCTGTGAAGGCCAAAAGAGCAAAAGCTCCCCAAACTTTATGAAAGACATACATATCAATATCCAAGAGAAACAATGCACTTCAAACAGAATAAATCCAAATAAACCTACCCTAAAACAATTACTATTCATTATGACAAGTAGCAAAGATAAAGAGAGGATTCTGAAAGAAGCAAGAGAAAAACAATGCATGAGATAAAAAAGAAACTTGATAAGATTAAGTACTGCTCTCTCAGCAGAAACCAAGGAGGTGAGAAGAAAGTGGTATGCTGTATGTAAGGTACTGAAAGAGAAAAATTGCCTGCCAAGAATTCAGATAGAAAATTATCCTTTAAAAATGAGGTGAGCTCAAAGTCTTCAAAGAAAAACCAAAACAGATAGTATATTTTACCGAAAAACCAGAATTACAAGAGATACTAAAGGGAGTAATGCAAAGTGAAAGAGAAAACAAGGGAGAAAGATTTGGAGAAGATTGCAGAAATGAAGATTATTAGGAAGAATAAGCTACAGAGTAAGAAGACAGACAATAGAACTATATGAAAACAGAAAGCAGAAGGACAAAATGGATGAAGTAATTAATGCCTTTACAGTAATAACATTGAATGTTAGTGGCTTGAACTCCCCAATCAAAAGACATAAACTGGTAGAATTGATAAAATATATATGAGCCACCTTTATGTTGTCTACAAGGGACCCAGTTTAGATTTGAGGACACAACCAGGTTAAAACTGAAAGGTTGGAAAAGAATAAGTGGAGGGAGTTTAAGATGGTATCAGTTTAGGAGGGCACTTGCTGACTCGCTTTCTGAGCATGGCTGATTGGGGACAGGGTGCTGCCCAGGGGTTCTGTGCTGGGGGCACACAAAGCGAGATCCTTGGGGACTTTGATCTGGAGGGAGCAGGATGCAAGGAAGATTGCTCAGAAAAGATTTGTGAGCTTTTCCCCTGCCTGTGGTGGTTGACACAGACGGCTGAGCCCCACCCTTTGGGAAAAAGTCTGGTTTGAGCTGTGACTCCCACCGGCAACCCAGTGAGAGGGAGCATTCTCTGTGAGTGGGAGGGTTCTTGCAGAGGGTCGAGAGGGGTTTCCTTTCTGTGGATTTGGCTATCTGGAACCCCTTGCAGCTTTGGGGAATAAAATAGCTGGCTTGAAATGGCACCAGGCTGAGGGGAGTGGTGAATCTGCTGAAGAAGGTTGATTTACCTAGCTGCCCAGGGATACGCCCCAACTCCCACCAGCAACCCGGTGAGAGGGAGCATTCTCTGAGAGTGGGAGGGTTCTGATAGAAGGTGGAGGGGGGTTTCTTATCCATGGATTTGGCTGCTTGGACCCCCTCAAAGCTTTGGGGAGCAGATAACCCGGTTTGAAGTAGCACCTGGCTGAAGGGAGAAGTGAATCTGCTGAGAGAGCCTGATATACCCAACAGTCCAGTGATACTGAGGCTTGGCTCCAGAGAGGGCAGAGTCAACCAATTTTATCATTCTGCACTGACAATCATTAGAGTTTCAGCTCCCCTGGGGAGACCAGGAAGTGGGAAGTGATTGATTAGTTTGCACGAGCCAATTTAGGGTCCCCTTGATGAAGGGGGTGGTCTAGAAGCAGACTTCTTTTGGGTCCCTTATTTCACAAAAAAGGGAAACAAAAGAAGACAGTCACTTTAAAAAATAAAAAAAGAAATTTTTTTAAAAACTTAGTTTAATCGCTAAAATCTGCCTCAAAACCTGTAGATAGAACCTTGAGGGCAATTGACTGATGAACACAAGTAGGCTGTGAGGTTCCACAAAGGCCCAAGAAGGAATACAGTTTTTCCTTAGCTTTGTTTGACTGCTTGCTTGTGTGGTTGTTTGCTTTTTCTTAGTTTATTTGTTGTCTCTTGCTTTTCTTTCCTCGTTCCTTCCCCTATTCTTTTTTTCTCCTTTAAATTAGGTGCTGCTAGCTTGTCTCTTATTTATTCTGCTTCTTCTTCAGTGATTTCCCATTCTCTGTTTATATTGATTTTGTCTCCAAATGCTATCTCTTTTCTTTCCTTCATCTTTCTGCCTTTGGCTTCCTGCTGTTGTTCTTAGATACTACCTTTTTTTCATTAACCCACAACTTAAGGGTGTCAATTTCTATTACATCTATTCTGTTTTCTTCTTTTTTTATTATTATTAACTTTATCCTTCCAGCCCTCTCTTCACTCTTTATCTCTCTCCTCATCACTCTAGCTTTCTAAATCACTGTATATATTTTCCTATATTTGGTTTCCCAGTCCATTATAGGTACTCCACTTTTTTTCCTATTACTCTAAACTGCCTACATGAATTAAATATTCATTATACTAAGTCTTATACGGCCCTTATTCTAACTTTTATCAATATTACTATTATCCTTCTTCCTTTCTCACATCTTAGGACTCCTCTAGCCCTAATCTTTTGCCTTCAAAGGAACATAAAAAATGCAAGGAAACAAAATAAGAAGAACAGAGTCTCAAAGAGAAAACTCAAAACACACACAGAACCACCAGCTAAATAAAACTCTAGAGCAGAGAGAGAAGGTAATCAACTGAATAACCCATCAAGATAAAATGATAACTAGAGGGCAACAAAAATTACAAACCACACTGAGAAACAGGAAGACATGAACCAGTTCAATGAACAAACTAAAAACCAGGAAGAGATGCAGAACATCGAACAACTAATCAAAGCTTTCCAAAGAAATATCATGGACCAACTTAATGAAGTGAAGGAAGAGATTATGGATATTAAAAAGACACTGGGAAAACATACTGAAAAATTGTAAACATACATAAAAAGATAATGGATATGATGGTGATCAATGGTACAATCCAAGAAATCAAAAAAGGCTGGATTCACATAACAGCAGATTTGAACAGCCAGAAGAAGGAACTAGTGATGTGGAAGACAATACATCTGAAAACAAACAGATAGTAGAACAGAGAGATGAAAAGATTTAAAAAATCCAGCAGGGATTCAGGGATTTAACCAACAACACAAAACGCACAAACATATGCATTATAAGCATCCCAGAAGGAGAAGAGAAGGGAAAGGGAACAGAAGGAGTGTTGAAGTAAACAATGACTGGAAACTTCCCAATCTTATTGAGAGAGATGGATGTACATGTTCAGGAAGAAGAGTGTACCCCAAACAGTATAAATACCAAAAGGCCAACTCCAAGACATACACTTGTCAAACTGTCCAATGTTCAAGACAAAGAGAAAATACACAAGGCAGCAAGAGAAAAGAGAACCATGACATGCAAGGGAAGCTTAAGTGCTGATTTCTCATCTGAAACCATGGAGGCAAGAAGACAGTGATATGACATAGCCAAAGTACTAAAAGAAAAAACTTCCAGCCACGAATTCTTTATCCAGCAAAACTGGCATTCAAAAATGATGGAGTGTTCAAAATATTCACAGATAAACAAAAATTAAGAAAGTATGCCAATAAGAAACTTACACTTCAAGAAATACTAAAGGAAGTTCTACAAGTTGAAAGGAAAAAAAAGGGAGAGAGAGTTGGAGGAGAGTGTAAAAACAACTAAAAGGACAAAACGTGAAATAATAACAACATATGACATACATTAACCCATAGAAAATATGGCTGAAATAAGAAATTCATTGCGTGTAATAACACTGAATGTTAATGGATTACATTGACCACTCAAAAGACACATATTGGCAGAATGGATAAAGAAATATGATACATCTATATGATGCCTACAAGAAATCCACCTTTGACCCAGGGATTCAAGGAGGCTGAAAGTGAATGACTGGAAAAAAAATTTACAAGCAAACAATAGCCAAAAAAGGGCAGGCGTATCTATCCTAATAACAGACAAAATAGACTTTAAATGCAAAAGTGTTTTAAGAGAAAAAGATGAACACTATATATTAGTAAAAGGAGTAATCTCTCAAGAAGAGGGAACAATCATAAACATTTATGCACCTAATTGGGGTGCCTCAAAATACATGAGGCATTTTGAAAAACTAAGTGGAGAAATAAATGCCACTACATTTATACTGGGGAATTTTAATACACCTTTATCACCATTAGACAGAACATCTAGACAGAGAATCAATAAAGAAACAAAGACTCTGAACAAAATATTAGAGGACCTGGACCTAATAGACATATATAGAATCCTACAAGCAAATACAGCAGGATCTACATTTTTCTCACGTGCACACAGATCATGCTCCAAGATAGACCACATGCTAGGCCAAAGAACAACTCTCAATGAATTCAGAAAGTTTGAGATTATACAAAGTACTTCCTTTCACCACAATGGAATAAATGTGGAAATCACTAAGGGCCAGAGAAACAGATTAGGCAAAAAGATTTGGAAGTTAAACAGCACACACTTAGACAAACAGTGGTCAAGGAGGAAATCTCAAAAGAAATCAGTAACTACCTTGAAACTAATGAAAATAACAACACAACATATCAAAACCTATGGGATGCAGCCAAAGTTGTCCTGAGAGGGAAGTCCATCGCCATAAATACATATATTAAAAAAGAAGAAAGAGCTAAAATTGAAGAATTAACTGCACACTTGGAGGCATTGCTAAAACAACAACCAACTAAACCTAAAGGAAGTAGAAAGAAGGAAATAACAAAGATTAGAGCAGAACTAAATGAAATAGAGAATAAGAAAGCAAAAGAAACAATAAACAAAAGCAAAAGCTGGTTCTTAGAGAAGATCAATAAAATTGACAAACCCTTAGCCAGACTAACAAAGAAAAAGAGAGAACAGATGCAAATACAGAGAATAAGGAATGAGAAAAGGGATATAACTACTGACCCCACTGAAATAAAGAGTATCATAAGAGGATATTTTTTAAAAATTATATGCCAACAAGAATGATAATTTAGAGGAAATGGACAAATTTCTAGAAACTCACAAGCAGCCTTAATTGATGAAAAGAGAAATTGATGAACTCGACAGTCCAATTACAAGTAAAGAGATAGACTCATTTATCAAAAACCTCCTTGCTAAAAAGAGCTCAGGACTAAATGGCTTTATAGCTGAATTCTACCAAACATTCCAGAAAGAGCTAACAGAAATCCTGCTTAAGCTCTTCCAAAAAGTAGAAGTATAAGGAATATTGCCTTATTCATTCTAGGATGCTAACATTACCCTAATACCAAAGCCAAACAAAAATACCACAAGAAAGGAAAATTACAGACCAATTTCTCTAATGAACCTAGATGCTAAAATCGTCAACAAAATACTTGCCAATCACATTCAACAACATATCAAAAGAATTATACACCATGACCAAGTGGGTTTCAGCCCGCATATGCAAGGATGGTTCAATATAAGAAAATCAAACAATGTAATACACCACAAAAACAAACTGAAAGAAAAAAATCACATGATTATCTCTATAGATGCAGAAAAAGCATTTGACAAAATAGAGCACTCTTTCCTGATAAAAACACTGCAAAAGATAGGAATAGAAGGAAACTATCTGATAAGACAAAGGGTATATATGAAAAACCCATAGCTGATATCATCTTCAATGATGAAATTCTAAAAGCCTTCCCTCTGAGATCGGGAACAATTCAAGGATGCCCACTATCACCACTCCTATTTAACATTGTCTTAGAAGTACTTGCTCGAGCACTGAGGCAAGAAAAAGATATAAAAGACAACCAAATTGGAAAAGAAGAAGTAAAAATTTCATTATTTACAGACGACATGATCCTATATGTAGAAAGACCTGAGAAATCTGCAAAAAACTTCTAGAACTTATAAAGGAGTTCAGTAATGTGGCAGGATATAAGATCAATGCTCAAAAATCAGTAGCATTTCTGTATACCAATAATGAGCAATTTGAGGAATAAATTAAGAAAAAAATATCATTTACAATAGTAACTAAAAGAATCAAATACCTTGGAATAAATTTAACTAAAGATGCAAAGGACTTATATACAGAAAACTACACAACACTGTTAAAGGAAATCAAAAAAGACTTAAATAAATGGAAGAATATTCCCTGTTCATGGATAAGAAGACTAAGCATCATCAAGATGACTATCCTACCCAAACTAATTTACAGATTTAATGCAATTCCAATAAAAACCAACATTATTTTTTAAGTAACTGGAAAAACTAACCACAAAATATATTTGGAAAGGTAAGAGGCCCTGAATTGCCAAAGACATATAGAAAAAGAAAAATGAAGTTGGAGGTATCACACCACCTGACTTTAAAACATACTACAAAGGTACAGTGCTCAAAACTACATGGTATTGGCACAAGCATAGACACACTGAAGAATGGAACCGAAGTGAGAGTTCTGATAAAGATCTTCACATATACAATGATCTGATATTCAACAAGGCCACTAAGCCAACTCAGTTGGGAGAGAATGGGCTCTTTAAAAAGTAGTGCTTGTACAAATGGATATCCATATCCAAAAGAATGAGAGGGATACCATGTCAAACCTTATACAAAAATCAACTCAAGGTGGATCAAAGATCTAAATATAAAAGCCAAAACCATAAAGACCTTGGAAAATAATGTAGGGAACCTCCTACAGGAGCTTGTAATAGGAAATGGTTTCATGAACTTCACACCCAAAGCATGATCAGCAAAAGAAAAAATAGATAAATGGAATCTCCTCAAAATTAAAAACTTCTGCACCTCAAAGTATGTTATTAAGAAAATAAAAAGTCAGCCTACCCAATGGGAGAAAATATTTGGCAATCATATATCTGATAGGAGCCCAATATCCTGCATATATAAAGAAATCCTACACCTCAAAAATAAAAAGACATAAAACCCATTTTAAAAATGGGCAAGTGACCTGAATAGACACTTCTCTAAAGATGAAATAAAAATGGCTAAAAAGCACATGAAAAAATGCTCCACATTGCTAGCTATTAGGGAAATTCAAATCAAAACTACAAGGAGATTCCATCTTACACCCATCAGAATGGCTGCTATTAAAAACATCACAGAATATAAGTGTTGGAGAGTATGTCTTGGAATAGAAACCCTCATCCACTGCTGGTGGGATTGTGGAATGGTCCAACCACTGTGGAGGACAGTTTGGCAGTTCCTCAGAAAACTAACTAGATCTTCCATATGATCCCGTGATTACACTGCTGAGTATATACCCAGAAGAATTGAAAGCAAAGACACAAACAGATTTATGCACACCAATGTTCATAGCAACATTGTTCACTATTGCCAAAAGTTGGAATCAACCCCAGTGCCCTTCAACAGATGAATGGATAAACAAAATGTGGTACATACATACAATGGAATATTACTCAGCTGTAAGAAAGAATAAAGTGTTAACACAGGGAATAACTTGGATGAATCTTGAAGACCTTATGTTGAGTGAAGCAAGCCAGGCATTGAAGGATGAGCTGTACATGACTTCACTGATTTAAATTGAGGAAAGTGAGCCGTCTCCAAGAACCATTGTCTGAAAGATAGGTTAACAAGAGAGAGAAATAGAAGGGAAGGTTGTGAGCCCTCAACCATATGAACATAATCTATGGTAAAGAAATAGAGTATAGTTGCATAGTGAAGGATAGGACAGGTTGGCAGTGATATTACTGGGTTTGGTGGTGCAGGGTTGACAGGTTTGTAGATAGGAAGGGTTGGTTAGTATTCCCAGGATTCTGGGGGGATAGATGGGAGAGGGACCAGGTAAACAAGGGATTTGTGGGTATGAGTTTGAAAGTGCAGGAGTGGGAATGCTCTTATGGCAATATGACAAGGTAGTGTTACTGGTTTAGGAGGAAGGTGGGAGGCATTCAGGACAGGGCACATCTGGAGTAGCCTTCTGGAAAGTGTATGAGTGTTCATCCTGTCATAATATGTTGTGTCAGGGAGTGGAGACCCACATGGTGAGTGGGAAGGAGATGGAACCCCATCATTGGGAGGACCGATTCACCCAGAAACAGACAGGTAGGTGTCTCTTAGGAGCAAGGGTAGATCCTAATAAGAGAAGACAATCAGCGTGTCAAGACATCTTGTTTCTTGTAACTATGAATCTTGTCATCTAATGAGTCAAGACAGGGGGTTGTCATGTGCTGCAGGGGGATGGGGAGGAAGGAAGAGAAAAGATCAAACAGGGGATAATTAGTGGTCAGAGGAAATGTTTTTCATAACTTTACAGTGATAGACACAGGACATGGTAAATATGAAAAATTATTAAACTGTACAGTCTAAATTGTAAACTATACTGTGAACCATTGACAATGTTTAGTAGCTATGTTTCACTATCTGTATAACAGTTATAACAATGCTACCATCCACATATAAAGAGGTTTTAATATGGGGTGCGAGAAGGGGGAAGAGGTTGGATATATGAGGGTCTTTAGTATTCTGTGTGTGACTTTGCTGTGATCTAAAACTTCTTTGAAAATTAAATGATAATTTGGGAGACACTGGGGAGTGAGAGTGGGAAGGTGCAATGGTAGAGACTGGACACCCAAAAATGCAGTGATAAAAGGAAAAATGTTTAAAAAAAATAAAAAGTTTTAATTTTTTTGTTTTTTTCCACTTTTTGAATATCCCAATCCTTTAATTTTATTTTATTTTAAGTGTTTTTCTTTTTAAGTTTCCATGTATTTTATATCTTACATTTAAACTTATAATTATTAGTTCATTTTTCTATTTATTGTATATGGCTAATATATGAGTTTCATCTTCAGAGAAGGTTTATATCACAGAAGGGTTACAATGGGGCAGGAGAGGATTATTGGTGGGAGGTGTCTGGGATGGGGGTTTCGTGGGAGGAAGTTCAACTGAATATACATGAAAGATATATAAAATTTTTCAAATGATCAAGTGGTGGGGCATGGTCACAGTGGGTGGAGAATCACTCAATAAATGAAAGAATACTGAATTCCCAGCCTGGAGGGCTCTGCCACATTCTCCAAAGGAGTAGCAACAGTCCCCCAAGTGCAGGGGCAGTGTCTGGTAAAGGAGGATGGTCCACTAATGGGTTCTTGTTATTGATGACTAACCTTATGAGTCTTTGCTCTTTTAATTGAAACCTAGCCTACTGTTATGGGGTGCCTAAGGGTTACCAACTGAGAGCCTCCTTGTTGCTCAAATGTGGCCTCTCTCTAAGCCAAACTCAGCATATGAATGCATTACCTTCCCCGCAGCATGGGACATGACTCCCGGGGATGAGCCTCCCTGGCATTGAGGGATTAATACCAAGTGCCAACTGGCAATATGATTTGAAAAAGACCTTGAATTAAAGGGGGAAAAGGTAAAGACAAATGAGTTCATATTGCTAACATACTTCAAAGAGAGTCAGGAGGTCATCCCAGAGGTAACGCTTATGCCCACCTCAGTAGGATCTCATAGAATACCAAAGCAGATATCACCCCACACAAAGGGACTCCTGAGGGCTCTGGAGACACCCAGGTCCTATATAGGGGGGGGTTGCTCCAGAGATTGATGCCTTATCTTTGGACTATACTTTGGAATCAGTGCTCCTGAGAGTGACAGAGTTGGACTCAAACAAGTCCTCCCTGCACATGGTCCATCAGTCCCTTCCATTCAAACCTATGTGTGGTGCTGGAGTTTGCAGGTGAACTTCCAGAGATTGGAGCCTTTGGTCTGCCCATGTGCCAGCTGTGCCTGGAATCTTGGTGGAGCTGCAACTCCTACTCTATAGCTCAATGGACTCACCCAAGTCACCAGGCGAGAAGGTGATAATGGACAATGGACATCCCTGGGGAATGGAGAGAGACTGCAGCTGCAGTCAGGATAATCCCATCCATTTTATCCATGGGATATAAGCACCCTCTCACTTGGAGGTGGAGTGGTCATCACCATCCCAGACTCCTCAGGATTGGGGGAAGAGCTATGGGCTAGAGTGGACTTACTGGTATTCTGTTGTAGACCTATTGTGATTCAAGCAATGGAAGAAAATACAGCATTGAGGTGGAGCCAGTTGTCACTGGACACTTTCAGGGCAGGGAGAAGGGAAAACAGTTGTAATACAGGGGCTTTTTTGGGACTTGGGAATTATCCTGAGTGACATTAAAACGACGGATATAGACCATTTACATCAGCATATAACATGCAGAAATGTGTGGGAGAGATTTTGGTCTACAATGTGAACTATGGACCATGCATAGTGGCAAAGCCCCGGGACGTATATATCCATTGCAGGTGATATGCCACACTAATGAAGGATGTTTATGTGGGAAGTTATGGGAGGTGTAGGAGATGGGGAACATGGGAATCCATGTAATCTAAGCATCTTTTAAAATATAAAAATAATAAATTATAGTAAAAAAAAAGTGATTTTGAAAAAAACAATAAGGAAAAAAAATTCAACCCATAGCACTGATCCAAAACAAACAAACAAACAAACAAACAAACAAACAAAAAAAACAGTTTGTATTGGTTTGCAACAGTTTGTAATGGTTTGTTTTTTGTTTTTTATTATTATTTTTGGCATAATGAAAATGCTCTAAAATGATCTTAGTTTTGATGCACATATATGTGGTTATACTGAATACCACTGATTGTACACTTTGTACGGATTTATGCTCTATTAATATGTATCAATAACATTGATTTGTTTAAAAAAAGTGAAAAGTTGGAAATAGATATTCCATGCAAATAGTAACCAAAAAAAAAAAGCTGGAGTTGTGATAATAATATCAAACAAAATAGATTTCAAATGAGAAACTGTTATAAGGGATGAAGATGGTCATTATATATTAATAAAAAAGGCAATTCACGAAGAAGAAATAGCTAAAATAAATATTTATATACCTAACATGAGTGCCCCAACCTACATGAGACACACACTGTCAAAACTAAAGGGAGAAATAAATGTCTCTAAAGTAATAGTTGGAGACTTCAATACACCACTGTAAGTACTGGATAGAACATCTGGATAGAGGATAAATAAAGAAACAGAGAACTTGAGTTATATGATAAACACACTAGACCTAACAGACATGTATGGATCATGGCACCCCAAAGCATGATATACATTAAGATGTCAACTCTACCCAAACTGATTTACAGATTCAATGCAATTCTGATAAAAGTCTCAGCAGCCTTTTTTGCAGAAATGGAAAAACAAATTATCAAACTTATTAGGAAAGGTTAGGGGCACCAAATAGCCAAAAATATCTTTAAAAATCAAGAATGAATTCGGAGGACTCTCATTTCCAGATTTAAAGCATATTACTAAGCTACAGTGATAAAAACAGCATGGTACTTGCATAAAGACAAATTGACCAGTGGAATCAAATTGAAAACTCAAAAATATATCCTCACATCTATATTCAAGTGATTTTTGGCAAGTCATTCAGGCCCTCCTAGCTGGGCCAGAACAGTCTATTCAACAATGATGTTGGGAGAACAAGATATTTGTACCAAAAAGAAAGAAAGGATTCCCCTCTCTCACACCTTATACAAAAATTAACTCAAAATTGATCACGGACCTAAATATAAAAATTACAACCATAAAACTCCTAAAAGAAAATATAGGAAAACATCTTCAGATCTTGTGATAGACAGTAGTTTCTTAAACATTACACCCAAAGGTCAAGGAACAAAAGAAAAATATATATATAGAAATGGGACCTCCTCAAAATTAATTACTTTTGCACCTCAAAGGACTTTATCAAAAGGGTGAAAAGACATCCTACTCATTGGAAGAAAATATTTGGGAATCATATATCTAATAAGGGTTTAATGTACGTAATATACAAAAGATTAAACAACTCAACAATAAAAAAACAAACTCCCCTATTTAAAAAGTGGGCAAAGGCTTGAAAAGACAATTAGCCAAAGAAGAAATACAAACAGCAAAGAAGCACATGAAAACATGTTCCACATTACTAGTGATTAGGGAAATGCAAATCAATACTACAATGAGATATCATTTTAAACTTATTAGACTGGCTGCTATTAAAAAGTAAGAAAACTATAAATGTTGGAAAGTGTGTGGAGAGGTAAGAATGATTATTCGTTATTGGTGGGAATATAGAATGGTTCAGCCACTGAAGAACTCTTTGGCAGTTCCGAAGGAATTTGAATACAGACTTGCCATGTGACCTGTCGATACCATTACTAAGGTATATATCAGGTAGAACTGAGAGCAAATATACAAGCAGACATCTGTACACCATTGTTCACAGCAGCATTATTTATGATTGTTAAATTTGAAAACAACCCATGTGTCCATCAACTGACAAATAAATCAACAAATTTTGGTGTATACACACAATGGAATGTTATGCAGTGGTTAGAACAGTTGAAGTCTTGAAGCATATGACAACATGGATGAACCTGTAGGACATTATGTTGAGTGAATCATAAAAGGACAAATACTACATGATTGTATTATTATGAACTAAATATTGTGTGTAAACTCATGGAGTTAATAATTAGATTAAAGGTCATCAGAGAAAAGAATCAGCTTTGTAAACATTATGGTCAGTGTAGAAAACCAGAAAAATAATGTCAAATTTCTAATATATCCATATAAGACAACTCTAGAATACTAAATCCACAGATACAGTAACTCTGTTAGAGGTTCCTATGGTTTACGGCCTGAGAAGAAGATATTAGAGCAATAATAATGGTATGAAAATGGTAGAAAGGCAAAGTCTAAGGTCAGGTATATTATTACAAGGAAAGCTAGAAACTATAACATGGGACTCTATAAGGTAGTAAAATCTCATGTAAAACACAAAATTGTGTGATATTGCATATAAAAGACTGCTTTTGCAAAATATAAATACAAATATACTAGAGGGAATGAAAAAGAATAGCAGCTATGCACAGAATAGTGAGATTGAGAAGTGATGTTTTGTTTGTTTGTTTGTTTTTTATTATTACTATTGGAATAATGAAAGTGCCCTAAGAATGACTGAAATGATGCATGCACAAATATATGATTACACTGAATACCGTTGATTATACACTTTGGATTGATTTATGCTATATTAACCTATATCAATAAAATAGTTAAAACAAAACCGTGGGCTTGAACTGGTCCTCTTTGGAAGGTCTTATATTTTCAGCTATCAAACTACAAAAAAAGTAAAGATGTACATGCTGATCTTGATTTCAAAATTTTTTTAAACATCAGGTAAATTTCTTTTATATAGTTCACATTAGGTAACATGAGTAGGCAAAGAATTTCTGGATTTGATTAAGGTTATGGTTTTTAATAGCGGTATAAGTGTGCAGAATTTCTCTAACTCTTTTAAAGTAAAACCTGCCTTTTGAAAACAAGGAGATTAAACACTTGCAAATATGTTATAAAGTTAAAATAGCATATATAAAATAAATAATATATTTCCCATAGGTATACAGACGATTACTTTTGACTGCTATCTCATTTCTAATCTTTTGCTCTTGGAAGTTAGGACTAAGAAACACAAAACATGTATTTAGGGATTCAGATTGTATATATCCATAGATTAGAGATAGAGATGTAGACAAGATATAGATGAATGTACACATACACATATACATATACATTTACTTATACACATACAAATAGTAGGAAATTAATAGAGAGATATAGAGATAGAAACATAGAGGAACAGAGTGATAGATTGATAGAGGGAGAGTGATTATATAGAAGTTTATGAGGGTTTTTCTTAACTCAAATTCTATTTATTTACATTATCAAAATTCCAAGCTGTACAAGATATTTCCTTCAAATACTGAAAGTTTAGTATCTTCATAATTTTGGATTAAACCATATTAAATCAGCATGCAGTGGTGTTGCCTCAATAATGAGAAAAAATATGTGGTAAAGAGAAAGATTTGAAAGGGTGTGAGTCAGGAAATATATATCACTGTATAACTAGGGAAAAATGAAACTGAAATATTGTGAAATGAGGGTAGTGTCAATTTGTGTTGTGATTACACTTTTGTCTAATTTATGCAGGATAATGAATTGGGAAGGAAAGAATGGAGAATTGGCTCAATCAGACAACTGGTTGACTTTGTTCTCCTAGACGTCCTTCACTGCATTCATGGTTCCAATCTCCTCTTCTCTCTCATTTTCTTGGTATTTTTTATGACCCTTTGTGGCAATATTATGATTATATTATCTTTTAGTTTGACTCTCGACTACATTCACTTATGTACTTTCTTCTCTGTCAACTTTCCATCATGGGCTTTTTGTATAGCTACAGTTTTTTCCCTAAGATAGCCAGTGATTTCCTAACCAGGAAGAATACTATTCCTTTTATTACTGTGGAATTAACCTAATCCTGTTTGTGACCCCTTGTGCAGCAGAGTGCCTTCTCTTGGCAGTAGTAGCTTAGGAACACTATGGAGCTATATGCCTCCCTCTCTGATATTCAGTGCTCATGTGCCCATCTGTCTGTGCCTCCATGGTAGGTTGGCATCTGCTTAGGTGCTCTGCTCAATACCTTGGTCCATGTGCTATATAATTTGAATCTTCCTGACATTGCCTCCCATGAAATTAATCATTTCTGGTGTGAGACCTAGGTTTATGAAAGGCCTTGGCAACCTGTTTTTCCCATATGATATAGGTGCCCCTCTTCTATGGAACAGCCATCATCAAGTCCCTATTTTCCAAAACAGAAATAGTGTCTGCCTTTTACACTATCATCACTCCCATACTCAACTCCCTCATCTATAATCTTCACAGCCAATATACGTCTGAAGCCCTCATGAAAGTGCTGGGAAGGTAAACTTACTTAAAATATTGATATCAATGGATAATAAGACCTGAGAAGATGGACATAATATGCAGAACAAGATACCTATATAAGAGATTTGTGCAATTCACAATCAAACTTCTACTTTTCTGGATGCAACTTTTGGAAACATTCCTTTAACCTGCTCTTGATAAAATGGTGATTGTTAAAATTGCCCCTTCCTGCTGAGCCTTGTTTGAACTCCCCAGGACTATTAAACAGAATGCTCTATTTCAGAAAACACCCAGCATTTGTAGGTGCTAGCAAACAATAGGGAGCACAAATGTCTTCCACACTAGAAAAGAGGAAAATTGCCCAGCAAAGTCATTATTGACTCTATGCTGAATTTTATACTTGTTTTCCCTAAACAACAGAATTATAGTACTTTAACGTTAGTATTACTATTTGCTTCCAACTTAAGTTTTGTTATTATTAAGGTAACATTTAATTCTGAATATATTATCTAGTGTGGCCTACAAACATACATTTTTTTTCTATTCTCATCACTTTATTTTAGTAGTGGTATTATGCTCTTTAATCATTAGATGCACATATATTCTTATTTTATTTAATAATATTTACATAATTAATTATAGTAAATTAGCCTGTTAAATATATTAATGTATTAAGATATTATCTCATTCATTGTTTAGACCTTTCCAATGTTTTTGCATATATATATATGTATTAATTTGCATATGTATATGCATATATCCTATGTTCAAATACATGGACATAGAGTCACACAGATGTATATGTAGATATATACATTGACATATATGTATATAAGAATGACATTCCCATTTCTATGGATTTTATTGCTCATAAATAGTCAAAAATTAAAATAATGGGTCCCAGAATGTCATTAATTTTTGATATATTTCACTGTTAAATTTTGTGAGTTATGTATGTTTAAGACCTAACAAAATTGATTTATGCATATAATACATATGTTTACATAAAACTCTGTTTAAACCCTGTTTACAACAAAATTTAAGACATATAGTTTTATACGCATGATTTTTTCACTGGCCCTGAGAGTTTTTTTTTTTTAATTTTAAAATGTATTTGTGTCAATGTTACAAGCTACTCAATTAGAAACTACAATAACAAAAGATCTTCCTTAGTCCATTGTTACAATCCTCCCATTTTTGTTCATTCCTCATTCTCAAAGGGTTTACTATGATGTCTCCTCTGAGTGCTTCAAGCTGAGAAGGGACATATATATCTTGGGACAAAGGAATTGAATTGTTTTCCTTGTGCTGGAGGATATTCCTTGTTTTAGGGGTTAGCCAGCTAATGCTTATCATTTTGTTGGTTATCCAGGGCAGGCCTGAAGAATTGGAGAGTGGGAGTTGACCACATATCTGCTAGATTTCATGGCACAACAAGCATATGAACAATCTGAAGCCATTTAGTCTCTGGGATCTATACTTAACAGGTAAATTGAAAATTATAGTTTCATATAAAAGGAGTAGAAGTATCATCAGTAGGGAATTTATAAATGAGTACACCTAAATTATATTGGGGAAATAGCTTTACCTATATTCCCAGATAGGCCTCATTGATGGGGTGTTGGTTTCATAAGACCTGTGGCTTGCCTATGTTATCTGGACTTCACTAGGACCCTCAGGAACACTTTTGTTTGATTCTTTCTTTACTGTGGCAGATTGTGAAGTCTGGCTGAGATCTGCATAAGTGTAAACTTCGGGAATGACCTCCTGACTCACTTTAAAATACCTTAGCTATAAAACTATATTTTAATTATTTCCCCCTTTTGGTCAAGTTCTTCCTCCAAATGCATCACTAATTAACATACGTCAGGGAGCTTCATTTCCCATGTTGGAGGGAAGGTGGTGAACTTATTTGTGGTTTTTGAATTGGAGAGATCCCACATTTGAGAAACTAGGAGGCAACTCTTAGGCATTAATTATACTTAGGCTTAATTTCATTATTACAAGAATAAGGTTATTAAATATAAGCCTTAAGAACAAGGGCTTGGCTTATTGGCCTGTTTGTGTCTTTGTTTTTAAAATTAGGCAAGATTTATAAAATCCAGAGCGTTTTTGTCATCTTCTTTGAGAAAATAGCAAGACTTCCCTAATTGGAAAGGTTAACCTTAAGACTTTATGTTAAGTGAAATAAACCAGACACAAAAAGACAAATATGTTATAATTTCATTGATAGGAACTAAACATTTAAAGCAAACTTATAGTGGTAGAATCTAGAAGATTGTTTATCGGGAAATAAAATAGTAGTAGAGAACAGGGAACTGATGTTTAATTGATGCAGTTTAGAATTAAGTTGATGTAATGGTTTGGAAATGGACAGTGGTGAGTGTAGTGCAACAGTGTGAGTGTAATTAACAGTGATGAAGTTTCTCTGTGAACTTCGTTGAAAAGAGACACTTTGGGTTCTATATGTTTCTAGTTGGAGAACCAGAGGATAAAATATGGGATTATTAACACAGTGAACCATGTGGTAGCTGAGGATTGTGATTAATAATACAAATATAAATATGTTCTCTCAGGACCTATAAAAAAGATTTGTTCCTTGTAGAAGGTGTTGATAGGGAGTTGGTATATTGGGGAAAATGCAACTAAAGTAAAATATGGATTATATTTAGAAATAGTTTAACATATTTGTATCAATTGTAACAAAGATACCACAACTATGATAAGTGTCAAAAGGAGGGGAGGGTTATATGAATGTTGCATATTTGTTTTTGGATGTACTGCGTGCTTTATTAATATGTATCAATAAAACTGATTTTTTAAAAAACATTTTATGCAAAAATACATTATCAAAAACAAAAAGCAAATTTTACTTGTAACCTAGCAAGCACCTTAGTATAGGCATAGATTTTCTATAGAAAAATACATAGCCCTGTTGAATTTAATATTAACCAGACCCTTTACTTCAAAGTTGCATATTTTATTAGAAAAATCTTATTTAAAGTGGAAACAACCAAATTTCCTTGTCTGTTGTTCTGGTTTTCTCTGAGGTTTCTCTGAAAGTGCATGTGAAAAATTTTACATGAGAACCTAGGCAAGTATATGCATTCTGTTGTACCTGTCAATTAACATTACACTGATAAGAAGTTACAGTTAGGATATGGTCAGCTGTCCTGACAGACAGGGTCTTTTGAACATCTCAAAAGTTATATTGCTAGATAATTCTATGAGATATAAAGGTATTCTGGTTGCCATAGGTATGTCTTTGAATAGAGGCCCACTCAGTAGCTAACAAAATATTCAATACTTTATGATAATCTTTTTAATTAGTTTTGTAACTGAAAATGGGACTTGACTAGAATTGAAATAAATATTTATTTAGTTATATAACATTGAATATCCATATGTGTCTTGTGAATTTTCATGAATTTTATTCCTATATTAGTTCTGTTCATGTTTTCATATACATTTGACTGATGTATTTTCATTTTTAATTATTGAAAAAGAAACCAATCTATTATCTCTTTGATAATTTAATATATCTTCTTATTAATTTAATATTATTATAGTTTATATATTTGCAATTATGCAACATCTATTTCTTAAGTTAAGTTATATATGTCTAATAACTCCACAAATTTCATTTTATATTTCTATTTTTTTTTGCATTGGGCATTCCTTTCCTTTTAAATTTAGCTCCCAGTTCCACCTTCAACCAGCTATACAATGTACAGTTCCATCTTTAGGTATCATTCAACTTAATTTTAATAATCAGCATATATTTAATAATCCACAGTCTTTAATTTTCAAAAGATTAATTGATTGGAAGGAAGTGGATCATAAAAAGTATAAGAAGCAAAGAAATGGTATTCAGATGTACCATTTCATTTTTTGGTTTTTTAAAAAAATATACTTTCCTAAAATTTGGTATTGTTTATCTTTGCTGCTGTTTTGACAAACATATCTTATTACTTATTAATTGTATGATAATTGGCCCTGTGGGAATTTTCTGGGACAAGGATTTTTCAAAGCATGAATATGAAATGAGAGCATGTGAACTCACAAATATGAGTTCATAAATATGAACTAAAATAAATAGAAATATGTGTAAAAATGTGTGGCTACCAAAATTATTTCCTTGCCTCTAATGGCTGTATCTTCAGCTTATATAATTATCATACTTTCCTCATAATCCTCAGATAGCAAATATTTTAAAATTGTAATATAATTCTAGTAGCAATGGCTCAAAATTTCATTAACTGATATGGATTATACAATCCCAACACTTATTTCTGTCACTGCATAGACAAATCCTAAATGTACTCTACAGAATATCCAGGTCTTCTACTCAGATGTAATGAAGTGGACTAATTGGGTACATTTGAACATATGACCCATTTTGCTTTATATCTGCTATGTGTCAGCTTATTCAGAATATGTCTCCTTACTTTCTAACATTTGCTTTTTGGCAAGACTGTCAGTAACAAATCCTAACCCATAGTGACATACATAAACAAGTTGTCCTGGATTAGTGTAACATTTACTCCACCTATGTAGCCACAATTACTGATATAGGATCGGGCACATATTCAAGTCAATATTAATTGTCTCCTTTTCTGAGGTATTTATATTCTAAATTATTTGGCAAATCAGAAAGTCCATGCCAAATTTCTCTTTCAAAGGATGAATTCAAATTGTCAAAGACTTTAGTAAGTCCTTCCAATTTTTTGAGAATCCATTGACTCAATATTTAAAATTGGAAGTTGTCATATTCAAATACAAATTTCCCATATAAGACACTTAGATCTTGCCAAAATGGGCCTAAATCTACCCATGGAACAACCAGATGATGATTTGAAGAATACTGTTTTTCACCCAAGAGAAGTTTCCAACCATGTACCAACTTCCTCACCTGTCCTTTTTGGTCCATTTCTACTATTATTCAGATTTCTGTGGACACTCAGTTTGCTGTGCCTTTTATAATAATAACTTTACTATTTATTGAGGAATAACTCACTAATTTTAACTACTGAGTGGTAACAAATGCATGATTTTAATTTTGATACATGAGATCAATTGGATTTTGTCCTTCAGTGAGATATCTTCACGGATATGATAATTTTTAGAGCCATCATCTTTGAAGATATCATTTGTAATAATGAGACCCAATTTGAAAAGGTGGGCAATTTCACTGCCATCCTTATAAGAAGCATATATTTAGATTAAAAGACATATATAAAAGCATATATAGCAGAAGCAGAGATTGAGTTGTGTCATGAATTGCCACTGCAGAACTCTATGGATTTCAAAGAATGAATGTTTCTGCCAAAATGTGATATACAGTTTTAGTATCCAGAAATGTACTAAGTTAGCCAATAAATTTCCATGGTATTAAGAAAGCCAGTTAATGTTCCTCTGTTAGGCTAGCCCTAGGAAACTAAGAAAATAACTATGTCCAGAATGGACATTTTATATGTATTTATCTTTCACATAATAATATACGAGAATATATATGAGAATGTTCATTTCCAAGTTTCATTGCTAACATTTCATAATTGCTTAAATGAAAAATATATTTCGATTTTCATTTTATCAATAATAAACTTCTTAAGATCATATTTCCATAATCACATTTAAGCCACTGACTTACTGTTAATGGAAAAAATTCACATGGCATCTATTTACTATAGTATTTCTAAGCATAGTCACAGCTGATAGAACACAATGTGATAAACACCGAAATTCATATGGATGTTACACAGTGACAGCATTGTACAAATAATATTAATGACCTCCAACAAAGACATGTTAAATTAGACTGGTGAAGTTAAAATGAAATGTTGGAGCCAAAAAGAAATGAGTGGAAGTCAGATTGTCTGGTAAGACTTGAAACTATACATTAGAATTATGTGAAAACTATTGTTGCACCCTAACAAAATGCAAGTAACAACCATTACTTCCCACTTAAAAAGAATATGTATATATTATGAATGTTTGTATGTGTGTGTATATATATATATATATATCTCAAATAAGGATAAAATTTTTGAGAGAATATAAAACTATTATTATATAAACTATCAATTTAAAGTTAACCTACTAGGTGAACACAGAAATAAAAATATATAAGGACCCCTGCATAAAAGTGATTAACAGCAGAGAGGAGGAAGAAGATGGCATCAGTTTAGGTGAGCACTCACCATCTCTCTCACAAAGGACGGCTGACTGGGGACAGGATCCTGCCCAAGTGGTCTGTTCTGGGGGCCCACGAAGTGTGAACTTTAGGGACATCAATCTAGAGGGAGCTGAACAGCGAGGTGGACTGCTCAAGATAAAATAGTGACATTTTCCCCAGCTGGAAATCATGGACACAGACAGTTAAGCCCCACTCTCAGGGCAAAGGGCTAGGGTGAGCCACGACTTCCACTGGCAACCCAGTGAGAGGGCGCAATCTCTGAAAGTGGGAGGGTTCTGGAAGAGGATGGAGAGGGTTTTCCTTTCTGTGGGTTTGGCTGCCTGGACCCCCTTGCAGGGTTGGGGAGCACATCAGCCAGCTTGAAGTGGTGCCAGGCTGAGGGGACAGGCGAATCCACTGAGGCAGACTGATTTACCTAGCTGCCCTGGGATACTGAGGCTTGGATTTTGAGGGGGCAAAGTCAGTCAATTTTGAAGATCTATGCTGAGGAGTATCAGAGTTTTAGCACCCCTGGGTGTTCAGGTAGTGGGAAGTGTTTGATAAGTTTCCATGAGCCTATTTAGGGTCCCCTTGGCAGAAGGGGTGGTATAGAGTAGGCCTTCTTTTGGGTCCCTTATTTCTCCAAAAAAAAAAAAAAGTTATTTAAAAAAAAATTGTAACTTAGTTTATTCGCTAAAATCTGCTTCAAAACCTGCAGAGAGAAGCCTTCAGGGTAATTGATTGATGAACACAGACAGGCTGAGAGGCTCCACAAGGGCCCAAGGAGGAACGCTGTTCTTCCTTAGCTTTGTTTGTGTGTTTGTTTGGATTTTCTTTGTTTGTTTGTTTGTTTTTTGCTTTTCTTTCTTCTTTCCTCCCCCCTCCCTTTTTTAAAAAAAATTAAGTGCTGCTAGCTTGTTTCTTCTTTGCTGTGCTTCTGCTTCCTTGATTTCCCATTACCTGTGTATATTGATTTTGTCTACCAACACTATCTATTTTCCTTCCTTCACCTTTCTACCTTCTGCTTCCTGTTGTGGTTCTTACATTCCACCTTTTATCAGTAGTCCTCAACTCCATGGGTGTCGAATTCTAAATTGTCTATTCTGTCTTCTTATTTTTTTTTAACTTTTTCCTTTCAGCCCTTTCTTTACTCTTTTTTTCTCTCCTCATCATTCTGGCCTTTTAAATCACTCTATATATCTTTCTCTATTTGATTTCCCATTCCATTGTAGGTACTCCACATTTTTTACCTATTACTCTACATTGCCTACATGAGTTAAATACTCATTTTACTAAGTCTTATACAGTGCCTCTTCTAACTTTTATCAATATTACTATTTTCCTTTTTTCCTTTCTTGCCTCTTTTGATTCCTCTGGCCCTAAACTTTTTCCTTCAAGGGAACATTAAAAAAAAAGCAAAGAAATAGAACAAGAAGAACAAAGTGTCAAAGAGAAAACTTAACACATACACAGAACCACCAGCTAAATAAAACTATAGAGCAGAGAGAGAAGCTAATCAACTGAATAAACCCAACAAGATAAAATGATGATCAGAGGGCAACAAAAAATTACAAACCATACTATGAAACAGGAAGACATGGAACAGTCCAATGAACAAACTAAAAACCCAGAAGAGAGGCAGAACACTGAAAAGTTAATCAATGCTGTACAAACAAATATCATGGACTCACTTAATGAAGTGAAGGAAAAGAGTAAGGATATTAAGAAGACACTGGGATAACATATTGAAGAAATTGTAAACATACATAAAAAGATATGGATATGATGGTGATGAATGGCACAATCCACGAATTCAAAAAGACGCTGGATTCACATAACAGCAGCTTTGAACAGGCAGAATAAAGAATTAGTGATGTGGAATATAGTAGATCTGAAATCAAACAGATAGTATAACAGATAGATAAAAAGACAAAAAAATCCAGCAGGGACTTAGGGATTTAACCGATAACACAAAATGCGCAAACATACAGGCATCCCAGAAGGAGAAGAGAAGGGAAAGGGGACAGAAGGAGTGTTGGAGGAAATAATGGCTGAAAACTTCCCAACCCTATTGAGAGAGATGGATGTACATGTCCAGGAAGCACAGTGCACCCCAAATAGTATAAATCCCAACAGGCCTACTCCAAGTCATATAATCATCAAAATGTCCAATGCTAAAAACAAAGAAAAAATACTCAAGGCAGCAAGAGAAAAGAGAGCCATCACATAAAAGGGAAGCACAATAAGAATAAGGGGATGATTTCTCATCTGAAACCATAAGGCAAGAAGACAGTGGTATGACATAGTCAAGGAACTAAAAGAAAAAACAAAAAACTTCCAGCCACGAATTCTTTATCCAGCAAAGCTGGCATTCAAAAATGATAAACAGTTCAGAATATTACAGATAAACAGAAATTACGAGAGTATGCCAATAAGAAACCTACACTTCAAGAACTACTAAAAGAAGTTCTACGGATTCAAAGGAAAAAACAGGAGAGAGAGAGAGAGAGTAAGAGGAGAATATAAGAACAACTAAAAGACAAAATCAGAAATAAAAATAAAAACAACATATGACATACATAAACCCAAAGAAAATATGGCTCTGTAAGAAATTCATTGAGAATAATAACACTGACTGTTAATGGATTAAACTCACCAGTCAAGAGACACAGATTGGCAGAATGGATGAAGAAATATGATCCATCTATATGTTGTCTACAAGAGACCCACCATAGACCCAGGGATTCAAAGAGGGTGAAAGTAAATGGTTGGAAAACAATTTTACAAGCAAACTATAAACAAAAAAGGGTGTGACTGGTATCCTAATATCAGGGAAAATAGACTTTAATTGCAAAACTACTGTAAGAGACAAAGATGGACACTATATATTAGTAAAAGGGGTAATCTTTCAAGAAGAGAGAACAATCATAAACGTTTATGCACTAATCAGGTTTCCTCAAAATAATGAGGCAAACACTGGAAAAACTAAGTAGAGACATAAATGCCTCTACAATTATAATGGGGGACTTCAATACACCATTATCAACATTAGACAGATCATCTAGACATAGAATAAAAAAAGAAACAAAGACTCTGAATAGTACATAAGAGGACCTGGACCTAATAGACATATACAGAATGCTACACCCAAATACAGCAGGATATATATTCTTCTCAAGTGCACAGGGATCATACAACATGATTGACCACATGCTAGGCTACAGAACAACTCTCAATGAATTCAGAAAGATTGAGATTATAAGAAGTAATATCTCTGACAACAATGGAGTGAGCTTGGAAATCACTAAGGCCAGAGAACAAGTTTAGGCACAAAGATATGGATGTTAAACAACATATCTTAGACAAACAGTGGGTCAAGGAGCAAATCTCAAAAGAAATCAGCAAGAACCTTGAAACTAATGAAAATGGCAACACAACATGTCAAAACCTATGAAGCCAAAGCTGTACTGAGAGAGAATTCATAGCCATACATGCATATATTAAAAATGAAGAAAGCGCTAAAATTGAAGACCTAACTGCACACCTGAGATTTAGAAAAACAACAGCAAACAAACCCCAAACGAAGCAGAAAGAAATAAATAACAAAGATTAGAGCAGAACTAAATGAAATAGAAAATAAGAAAGCACTAGAAAAAATTAAAAAAAAAAAAAGGTGGTTCTTCCAGAAGATCAATAAAATTGACAAACCCTTAGCCAGACTAACAAAGAAAAAGGGAGAGCAGATGAAAAAACACAAAACAAGGAATGAGGAAGGGGATATCACTACTGACCCTGTGAAAATAAAGAGTATCTTAAGAGGATGCTTTGAAACATTATATGCCAACATGAATGATAATTTAGAGGAAATGGACAAATTCCTAGAAACTCACAAGCAGCCTACATTTATGAAAGAAGAATTGATAAACTCAACAGTCCAATTACAAGTAAAGAGATAGACTCAGTCATCAAAAACCTTCCAAGAAAGAAGAGCCCAGGACCAGATGGCTTCACAGGTGAATTCTACCAAACATTCCAGAAAGAGGTAACACCAATCCTACTTAAGTTCTTTCAATAAATAGAAGTAGAATGAATATTGCCTAACTCATTCTATGTTGCCAAAATTACCGTAATACCAAAGCCAAACAAAGATGCCACAATAAAGGAATATTACAGACCAATTTCTCTAATGAATCCAAATGCTAAAATCTTCAACAAAATACTTGCTAATTGCATTCAACAACATATCAAAAGAATTATACACCATGACCAAGTGGGTTTCATCCTGGGTATGCAAAGATGGTTCAACATAAGAAAATCAATCATTGTAATATACCACATAAATAGATTGAAAGAAAAAAATCACTTGATCCTCTCTATAGATGCAGAAAAAGCATTTCACAAAATACAGCACACTTTCTTGATAGAAACATTTTAAAAGATAGGAATAGAAGGAAAATTTTCAAACATGATAAAGGGTATATATGAAAAACCCAAAGCTAACATCATTGTAAATAGTGAAATCCTAAAAGCCTTCCATCTGAGATTGGGAACAAGACAAGGATGCCCACTATCACCACTCCTATTTAACATTGTCTTAGAAGTACTTGCTCAAGACCTGAGGCAAGAAAAAGATATAAAAGGCATTCAAACTGGAAAAAAGAGGTAAAAATTTCATTATTTGCAAACGACCTGGTCCTATAAAGAGAAAGCTCAGAGAAATCTACAACAAAGCTTCTAAAACTAATAAAGGAGTTTAGTAACATCGCATGCTATAAGATCAATGGTCAAAAATCAGTAGCATTCTGTTCACCAATAAGGAGCAACCTGAGGAGAAAATCAAGAAAAAAAAACCATTTACATTAGTAACTAAAAGAATCAAATATCTAGGAATAAATTTAACAAAATTGGGTAAGGACTTATATACAGAAAACTACACAACACTGTTAAAGGAAATCAAAGAAGACTTAAATAAATGGAAGAATATTCCTTCCACATGGATAGGAAGACTAAACATCATCAAGATGTCTATCCTACCCAAACTAATCTACAGATTTCTGCAATCCTAGTAAAAATCAACACTGTATTTTTTAATGAATTGGAAAAACTAAATACAAAATTTATTTGGAAGGATAAGAGGCCCTGAATTGCCAAAGACATATTGAAAAAGAGAAATGCAGTTGGAGGTATCACACTACCTGACTTTAAGACATACTAGAAAGCTACAGTGATCAAAACTGCATGGTATTGGAACAAGGATTGACATACTGACCAATGGAGCCTAATTGAGAGTTCTTATATAGATCCTCACATATACAGTCATCTGATATTCGACAAGGCCACCAAGCCCACTCAGTTGGGAGAGAATGGCCTGTTCAAGAAGTGGTGCTTTGAGAACTGGATATCCATATCCAAAAGAATTAGACAGGAACACCATCTCAAAACTTATACAAAAATCAACTCAAGATGGATCAGAGATCTGAATATAAGAGCCAAGACCATAATGACCTTGGAAGATAATGTTAGGAAGCATCTATAGGACATTTTAATAGGAAATGCTTTCATGAACTTCAAACCCAAAGCATGAGCATCAAAAAAAAAAAAAAA
>JAQZBX010015515.1:0-37455 GCA_029593785.1 Cabassous unicinctus | reverse complement strand
AACAGATGAATGGATAAACAAACTGTGGTCTATTCACACGATGGAATATTATGCAGCTGTAAGAAGAAATGAAGTCGTAAAGCATATGGCAACATGGATGAATCTGGAGGACATTATGCTGAGTGAAGCAAGCCAGACACAAAAGGACAAATACTGTATGAATGCATTACTATGAACTAAATATATTGTGTAACATATTATTTGATCCACACACACACACACACACACAAATTTTATATGTATCCATTACATTTAATGGAGAAATGTATATATTTATTCATCTGCATTTACTTTTTAGTTTTTAATTGTTTATATTTTCGATTATTAAATGTACAAATAAAGTTAAGAGGAAAAAAAAAAAGGTATTAATATGGGGGAGAGGAAAGGGGGAGGATGTTGGGTATATGAGAGTCTCCTGTATTCTCTGTGTGAGTTTGCTGTGACCTAAAACTTCTTTGAAAACAAAATAAAAAATAGTAAGATACTGGGGAATGAGAGGGGGAAGGTGGCATGGTACAGACTGGACACCAGATATTGCAGTGATGAAAGACAAAAGGTCAAAAAATATTTTTTTTATTTTTCATTTTTTAAATATCCCAATCTTTAAATTTTATTTTAATTTTAGTTTTTTAAAAAAAATTATGTATTTTATCTCTTACACTTAAACTTATCATTATTATTTCATTTTCCTATTAATTATATTCAGCTATTTTAATGGCTTCTTCTTTGAAGAAGCTTTGGATCACCGAAGGGTTACAACTGGGGCAGGGGCGGATCACTTGTGTGGGGTGTCAGGGATGGGGGATGCATGGGAGGAAGTTCACCTGAGCATAAATAATAAGGTATATAAAAATTTTCAAATGTTCATGGTGCATTGTCACAGTGGGTGGAGAATCACTCAATAAATGAGAGAATACTGAATTCCCATCCTGGAGAGCTCTGTCACATTCTCTAAGGGAGCAGCAACAGCCCCCCAAGTGCAGGGGCAGTGACTGGTGAAGGAAGATGATCCACTGATGGGCCCTTGATATTGATAACTAACTTTATGAGTCTTTGCTCTTGAAATTGAAACTTAGCCTATTGTTTTGGGGTGCCTAAGTGTTGCCTCCTGAGAGCCTTCTTGTTGCTCAAATGTGGCTTCTCTCTAAGCCAAACTCAGGATATGAATGCATTACCTTCCTCCCAGCATGGGATATGACTCCCAGGGATGAGCTTCCCTGACACGAAGGGATTGCTACCAAGTGAATCTATTTTTTAAACTGTAAATTTTGTGAAATCTAAATACAGAGCAAATATTTCTAATGAAAATGTATTGTTTGATTGAGAAGTGCTGTATGTGTAAAATACATGCTAGATTTCAAAGACATAGTGGGAAAAGAGAATGTAAAATATTTCATGATATTCTTTTTATATTGATTGACTATTGAAATGATAATGTTTTGGTTATGTTGGGTTAAATAAAATTATATTATTAAAATTAATTTTACCTGTTTCTTTTTGCTTTTTAAGATGTGGTTACTAGAAAATTTGAAATTACGCATGTGGCTGACACAATATTTCAGTTGGATGATGCTGGGATAGGCTTTATGGAGTTGCATTCCCCGTATCTTACATGGGAGCCTGTCTGTTCTCTTCAAATCCCCTTAATGTGTGAGGTTTTTCCAGCCACAGATTCTTCCAGCTGTCACTCACCACATTTCTGCTCAGTTCTCCCAGGCTGCAGAGGTGTTTACGATGCTTTCCTAATATCAAAGGACTTTCACCAATCCTAATCGCCTGAGACCTGTTCATTGAAGCTTTCAAGGGCCTCAAATTGTGATAAACTTGGCTTTCACAGCTAGTGTGATACTTATCTTTCCTGCACTTTTGCAGGTTCCCCAGCATTGTTGTTTCTATGCCTTTTATCAGCCTTTACAGCTCAAAACTGCTTACCAGAACAGGAAATAATGGCAGAGTGAACACAACCCAGTCAACAATGTACAATTAAATGCCAATGCAAACCAAGGAGAGCACAGGAAATGGTGTTCCAGGCTGTTAATGGACCAAGAGTATATAGAACAGCTCACCAGGCTAGCTGTCATGGAGCACACTCTATTGTGCTGGCTGACAGGCCAGGAGAAAAATACATATTAAGTGTTCTGTTCAGTATAAATATAACAGATTCATAATAATATAAATAAAACAAAGTTTTGTCATATATGTGTACGCACACGCACACGCACACACACACTTTTTTCCACTTCCAGTTGGCCTTCAATTATACAGAATCAGATTAATTGTAATCCTTAATTCATGAAATGCAATGTATGGCCTTCTTATAATTAATTAATTGGTGTATGTGGTAGAGCTGTAATGTGTTGCGCAAACTCCTTTTCAGGAATGAAGGATTATTCCCCTAACTTCTGGGAGTGCTGACAGCAGACAGCCCTCAGCTGTCAGCACTCTTTGGGAATTACCCTTATCCTTGTCCCAGGGAAGCCCCTAGTGATGGATTAATGCAGGGATACAAAGGCCCAGCACCCTCTGTTCCAGCTGAGGACAACTCTGAAAAGCAATCTCGGCTTTAGAGCTTCCCAGTGGGGTCACCGTGGTGTTTGTTGATGCTGCATCATGGTCCATTTTCTCCTTCTGTGTTTCTTTTTCCTTCCAGAAGTGTTGATGCCAAAAGCTGTCCCTAATAAGCCTTCTGCTGGTAAGATCTGTCTTAGAGTCTGTTTCCTAGGAAACCCAACCTGCTATAATGTAGTTCATTTTAAATAATAAAATAAATACCTGGGGCAGGAGCTTCAAACATCTGGGGTCTCAAAGGTCTGGCTTTTCAGGATATTGTGGTCATCCAGCCAGCCAGCTGGTCAGCAACCTAATGGATACTGACAATGTGAATATCCCCTAACTGAGGGGTGTGTGTAGCCTCAAAGGAAAGAATCCTCAAGGCATGGCTGGGCCAGATGAACTCTAAGATCTCTCCAAGAATCTTCACAGACATTTACATCTATAAAGTGGCATATTGTATACAATATTCAGAGGTTGACCCTGAAGATGAAGAGTGTTAGAGGTTATTCTCTGGGAGTCTGTGGCTGGGGGAGAGAGGGAAAGATGTTAAGCAAGTATTGAAAACTGAGCATAACTATAACAGTGCTCAATGCTCTGCGTCAGAAAGAAGTAGATTGGTGCAGCAGTTCTCTTGGGGTAGCCCTAAAAAAACTTAGGGGAAGATAAATCCTCCCAGCAGGCAAAATTTTGAACAGTACATATCACTGTCCATTTGCATGAAGAGAGAGATGATCTGAGGAAAGAACGTACATTGATTCATAGGCCCCTGGTAAGGGAACTGAAAGGAGAAAAACTGGAGGATGGGAGAGCAGGAGGTTTGGAGAAGATATATGTGAACTGTTTTCTCAGAACGAACAAGATATGAGAATATTTGTGTTCTGTGAGGCTGCTCACCAAAAAACCTTGCTGCAAAGGGGATTCTTAATAATCAGATGAAAAAAAAAAAAAACACTTTCATTCACCAAGACTGATCTGTTGACTGCCACTTCTCAGTGCCCACTTTAACATTACAACCCTGAGACTCCAATATAGTACCCTGGGAGGATCATCCAGGCATCATGTAGCAGGTTGATTGTCTTTTGATTCTTTCTGTAGTATGGAGGGCAGTGATTTTAACAGAATAGGTTCTTATTTTAGGTTTAAATTTATTTTTTCTACCTAGCATATGTCTATTGCTATTACCAACTGAGGAGGAGTTCACATGGGATTGTGACCAGCTGCAGAAGTGAAGACTGTGATATTTACTGAAATTTCTTTATTTACTTTATTTATATATTTTAATTATTTTCCTTCCCTTCTTTTGTATATAGGTATGTTGGCCCTTAAGTTGCAAAACTCAATATGGAATTGTGATGAAACTAGAGGAAAAATGGACGTAGAAATCCTTGACTTGTTGCTGGATGCAGAAACTCACACAACTGGTTTTATTAAGGGGGGTAAGTGTGAAATAGTTGCATTATGTTAGATATGAACATTTTAATTTATGTTTTAGAATTGTAAGTATGAAGCGAGGTTTCTCTAAAGATCTTGAACAGTCAGAGGGGTGGACTGTAGTGCACATTTATTATTTTGGTATTGTTGACTGTTTAGTAGCTGAACTTCTTCTGAAGCTTGAAAAATCCACATTTGTATGAGTCTTGGTGGCAGGAGGGGTTCCAACTTCCATGCAGAAGGCCAGATAGTTTTTCTTTCTTATTCTGAAAGCTAGGGTACTGGCATGGTGCCTAAGTGTAGCCAATTAGGTGTTCCACCTGGAACTTTGAATCTGGAGTGAATGGTAAAAAAGCAGGAAGTTTATACTTTATTTTACTGGTGGTGGCAGTATTTAGAGCTCAGTGGTGATGGTCTTGGAAGTGTTATTCAGGGCACAGCAATAGTGGTAATTCTAATATAATGAGGCTGTTCCTGTGGCATGGGCTTGACTATTCTTATGGCAAGGCTTCCCTTTGTTTGTTCCCATTTTTCTGAGCATGGTTTTACAGTTCTTTCATTAGTAGGTGGTTACTCAATATCCTTCTAGTGCATTTATTTTCTCTGCAAGTTAACAATATTGGTAGTTCATGTTTTGTTTGTTTGTTTTGTGTTGTTTTGCAACCAAGAACCTGTGTTTTTCTCTCTGGATTAATTTAGGATTTTATTTTTGTCCTTTGTGTTCCAAGTGTCATAATGCTGTGATTAAACAGAGGACTTTAAAAAAAATTGACTGTTCTGAACATTGAGTCTGTTCAACTTGAACACTTGTATCTTTCATTTTGGGGAAATTATCTTGAAATTATCTTGTTATCTTTGTTATCATTTTACCAGTTATCTCTATCCCTTCATTTCATCTATTCACTCTTTTGGGGTATCTTGTTAGTTGGATTGCTCCTATTATAACTCTTTTCTTTTTTCTCACATTTTTTTTGTCTCTTTGTCTTAATGTTCTATGTTTTGGACATTTTAAAGAATTTAAGTTTAATCTTTCAAATCTTCTATTAACTTTTTAAAAATTTTAGCCATCATATCCTTACTTTCCAAGAATTTTTCTTTTTCTCTGGCAGTCTCTTTTTCATATTTGTCTTTTATGGATGCAACATCTTTTCATATATCTCTGGAAATATTAATTAGAGTTTTTTCACTTCAATTATCTTCTAGTCTTTATTTTTCTTTCCAGGCCACTTTATCTTTTATTCATCTTTGTATTTCTATTTCATGATTTAGGCTTTTCTCAACAGTCCAGTGATCCCTGGATGTTTAAGAATGAGACAGTAGAAAGGCTGGCCAGGAGTCCTATGTTTGGGTGAGTCTTGTTGACTGTGGTGAGCTTGGCTTTACAGTGAATGGGAAGGCAGCCACTCTTTCCCTTAGAGGACTCTAGTTGATATTCCCCATCTACTTTGCATGTAACAGAAAGATTTTGAAATCTTAAGTCTCCTGATGGGTCTCTCTTGGGTACTTTGCAGAGAGAGGAAATAAATAAATGTGAGAGCTGAGTCTGTCACTTTGAACCAGAAGCCCTGGATCCTTTGGGTTTTAAATGGCTTTTTAATGTGTTCGAAGTTTGGAGTTAGCCATGACACATGACTTCATACCCTAGCCTGGCGAAATGTTATATGGTTTATAGTGCACTTTTTCATTTGATTGTCACAACCCTGTGATCACTGAAGAGGCTGGAGTGAATGGAGATGGGTAAGAAGTCTGGAAGCATCACTGACGAGGGAATAGTTGATCAGAATGACAAGAAGGCACTTCTACTTCTTATCAGACAAGTAATGGAGAGGAAATCCAGGATAGTTTAGGGTTCAGGTTAGGGCTTGGAATTAGAAATAGGTGAGTAGAGTTTTAGTACCAGTAATATCTACTTAACTGTTGATAAGAGTCTGAGTCAGGTTTAGGGGGAGATGAGAGAAGAGCTAAGTGGGAAGCCAGTGGAGGGCCGTAAAGAGCCTCTAAGGTGACATAAGCCATTACTTCTATAAGAAATTTGAGTAAAAGTTCTGATGATGAGGATAAGTTTGAAACGGGAAAATAACATTGTCAGCAGGGTGCCGGCACACACAAAGGACAATGATAGATTGCAAGCCCCGCTCTCACATTTCTGGTCTAATGGAAGTGACAGCAGCATGGATGAATAAAAGTCACAGCTTGCCCATAAGTTTCAACTCCCTTCCTCCAAAGACTTTCCCCTGAAACTTGCAAAATGTCCTTACCTCTTGGTCCTTCCCTTCCCAGCCTGCTGGAAGAGACCAACAGAACTAAAGAGGCAAGCCCCTGGTGGGACAGGAAGAGATAAGGGAGATTCCCAAGTTGGCTGATAGGCTCCAGCATACTTGAGACCAGGCTGTTTCACAGTGTCACTCTGATCTATTTTTTTAATTAGTAATTTTTTTGTTAGAGAAGTTGTAAGTTTACAGAAATATGCTTAACATATGTAAGTTACAAAGTTACCATAAACCACCCTATTATTAATACCTTGCATTAGTGTGGTACATTTGTTATACTTCATGAAAGAACTATTTTATAATGTACTATGTACTATAGTCCATCATTTACAGTAGGGTACATTGTGCTGTACAGTCCTGTTTCTTCTTTTAATCTTTATTCTAGTGACATGTATACAATTTCCCCTTTTAACCACATTGGCATATGTAATTCAGTGCTGTTAATTACATTCACAATGTTGTGCTACCATCACCATCATCCATTACTGAAACTTTACAATCAACCCAAATAAAAATTCTGTGCAATTTAAGCATTAACTCCCCATTCTCTACACCCAACCCAGTCCCTGGTAACCTATGTTCTAGATTCTATCTCTATGAGTTTGCTTATAGATATAAATGATCTATATCATTTGTCCTTTTGTATCTCGTTTATTTCACTCAACATGATGTCTTCAAAGTTCATCCATGTTGTTGCATTCATTTTTAATGCTGATTAATATTCCATTGCATGTGTATACCACATTTTGTTGATCCATTCATTGGTTGATAGGCACTTGGGTTGCTTCTATCTCTTGGCAATTGCGAATAATGCTGCTATGAACACCAGTATGCAAATATCTGTTTGAGTCCCTGTTTTCAATTATTTTGGGTATATAACTGGTACTGGGATTGCTGGGTCATACAATAATGCTATGCTTTGCTTTCTGAGGAACTGCCAAACTGTCTTCCACAGCGGCTGCACAATTTTACATTGCCACCAGCAATGAATGAATGTCCCTATTTCTCCACACCCTCTCCAAACACGTGTAATTTTCTGTTTTTAAAATAGTAGCCGTTCTAGTGGGTATGAAAGGGTATTTCATTGTGGTTTTGATTTGCATTTCCCTGATAGCTAATGGTCTTGAGCATCTTTTCATTTTAGCCATTTGTATATCCTCTGAAGAAATGTCTGTCTTTTGCCCATTTTTAATTGGGTTGTTTGTCTATTTATTGTTGAGTTGTAGGATTTATTATATATTCTAGATAATAAACTCTTATTGCCTATGTGGCAATAAGATAAAAAAAAAATATTTTTTTCCCATTGAGTGGGTTGTCTTCTCACTTTTGTGACAGTGTTTTGATGGACAAAAGTTTTTAATTTTGAGATCTCATTTATCTATTTTTCTTTCATTGGTTTTGCTCTCGGTGTAAAGTTCAAGAAATCATTGTCCAGTCCAAGATCCCGAAGTGGTGTCCCTGCCCTCCCTCCATCACCTCCTCTCCAGCACTAGTGTCTCACACAGCAGCAACAGACCAGGCTCCGAGGGAGTGCCCCAAACTGGTGCTAATCCACAGCCAGGCTGAGAAGCTCCTTCCCATGCGCCTCCAAGGCATGCCACCTGTGAAGGCAAATTTGGGCTTTTTCCTGCTGATCCGAGGAATTCTTCTAACTGCTCCTTGAGGTTCAAATGATTGTTTTTTCTTTACCTCTCTTGGCTCCTTGAAAAAATTATTTAGGTGCATTTTTTCCCTTCTTGTTGATTCCCTGGCAGTAAAGCAACCAACACCATTCAAAGCCCATGGAATTTCCTAAGCATAGTCATAATATCTTCAACTGTGGGTGAGTTTTCTGCTTTACCAGTGCCCAGTATATCTCCCCTTCCCTCTCCTGTCCTTCTCTCTCTCTCTCCTTGGTCACCACAGATTTGGGTCAGATGTTCCCGAATTCCCACACTCCTTTGTGTTAGGAAAGCAGCCTCAGTCATGCTCAGCCCATGCGCACTAACAGGGCATGATGCTTGCTCCTCACCAAAGCAAAATGGTTCCAAAACCTCCTGGTCCCCTCAACCAAAATACCTCATAATTGCTTTTCCCTGACCAGAGGTCCCTCTTCCTTCATACCAAGCCCCAAAGCAGGCAAACAATAATTCACTTATGAAAATGAAATATTCATGAGGTACTCTGCAGGACTGCCATCAGTGTTACGCAGGTTTTGATCCTACTTTAATTGAATTAAACTGTATTTATTTAATCAGCCCAGAAATATGTATCCTCAGGCAGGAATTTGATGCCTGCCTCTGCACTGTGTTTTTGTCTGTGGGTGGAGGAGGGCTGTGACCCACAGGCATTTTTGAAAGGATTGGGGCCCAAGAGGCAGGCTGTCAGTCTGGTTTCAAACCAGGCCCTGCGAGGGTGTGTGCGCACATTCAGCAGCTATGCATGTGTGTGCGCATGTGTGCATGTGTGCATGTGTGCGTGTGTGCAGACCTCCCCTTGCTCAGGGCCCTATTGCAGCAGGAGTGTCAGGGAAGCCAGAGCTGCCAGCAGACTGCGTTCTTGGGCACCATAGGAGGAAAGCATTAGAGAAACAAGGTCACACAGTGGCTTAAGAACAGTGTGACTCGAAGCATCCTCCACAAATCCTTTCTGGGTGCTGTTTAAATGTGCTAATTCCCAGGTCCTACACGGAACTTGCTGCGTCACACTCAAGTTTAAGAATGACTGTGTTCTCAAGTGTTATTACATTTTAGGTTTTTAGGTGGGGTGGGCAGAAGACAATCATTTAACCCCATTTAGAAAGACCCTTAATGGTGGGTTTCAGGCCCAGTGGGAAGATATTTGGGTGCAGAAATGTTCTCTGCAGCCTCCTAAATCCCTCTAGGAGATAGTCTCTGTCTTCCATGTCTAAGGTACACCTAAGAGCAGATCTGAGGGGAGCAGCTGTGGTGTGGTAGGCCTCAGTAGAGTGGATGTCTCAGCTCCACACCTGGGCATGGGCAGTGCTCAGCATGAGCTGCCCAGCAGGGTCACATGCAGGTCAGGAGACCTGGGGTCCAGGCAGGAATGTGGTGCATTCCTAGTGTATCAGTATTGGGAGAGGCAGAGCAAGAAAAGCTGTTACTTTTAGTGTGGAGTGCAAGGCCGATGATTTACAGCTGGGAAGGAAGCCAATCATATGCAATGCCAGGCAGGAAAGGTCCTGGAGAATGACCTCAGGCTGATACTTGGAGGTCAGGCCTGGCAGAATGGACAGACTGGCCAAGTGGTGCAGAACTAACTTGAGGTTAGCTTGCCTGCTGCCATATAGCCTGTGTGTGGGGTGGGGTTGTGAGGAATGAGGGAGGAATGAGGGAGGGACTGTGACAGTGGAAAGGAGAGAATTGATGTTAGAGATCCTTCAAAGGAGAAATGGCAGGGATTGGTGAACTGTAAAAGAAAATAAAGATGGAAGGAAAGAGGAGGGAACTTCTACACTCAGGCAAATATATATATTTGGCTCTATTGACATAGGAGGCAGTTTTGGAAAGCTGATGAGACTTGGAAATGTCTAGCCCCTTCTTCTCCGACTGCTTTGATTCCTCTGCTTGTTCAGCCACTTTCCTTAAGAGACCACATTCATTTATATGATTTTTTAAAAAGGGACTGTCCTGTTTTTGCTGTTGATTTCAGTACTTCTCTTTCAATAGCAGAGAAGTTCTGTGTGTCTGTAAATGTCTCCTGGTCAACTCCACTTTGATAATTCCCCATAATTTCAAACTTAGAATGCTTCAAACCAAATCCCATCATCTTCTTTGTTTTGTGGCTTGGGAGGTTTCTGTGGCCAGGTCTTCTGTAGTCTCTGTTGGTCTATGAGCTGGTGGAGAAGGGGAGAAGGCTAGAGCTGAACAAGAACCCAAGGGAGAATTGCAGATAATTTCTAGGGTCTAGGGTGAGCAATTCAGGGAAAGAGCCTTGAAGAAGGGAGGCAGATCTAGGCTTCTTTCCATCACATGATATCTATGTTAAATATAAGTCATGATACACAAAACCAATAATACTATGCTTTGTGTATGTATGTGTGGGATAGAAATGAACAAGAAACTTTTCCCCGGAATTAACAAAGCAGCAGTAAAATTTCAGAGCTCCTGTTTTCAATTGATGTCATTTGACAATTGTGGCAGCCAGCCTCCAAAATGGACCCTAACAATATTTGCCTCCTGGTATACATGGCTTTGTATAGTTCCCTCCCACACTGAATAGAGCTTACCTGTATAACAAAAAGGGTATTGCAGGTATGGGGGTGTGTCACTTCTGAGGTTAGGTCATAAAAAACATTGCAGCAACTGCCTTGATTCTCTTGGAACATTCACTGGAGGAGAAGCCTGCTGCCATGTCATGAGGATAGCTAACCAGCTCTAGGGAGAGATCCACATGGTGAGAAACTGAGGTCTCCTGCCAATAGCCATGAGCATGAGCCGTCTTGGAAGTGGATCCTCCCACCCGAGTCAAACCGTCAGATGACTGCAGCTCTGGCCAACATTTTGCAACCTCATGAGTGACTGTGAATCAGAACCACCCAGTTTAGCTACTCCTATATTTCTGACCTACAGAAACTGTGAAAAATAAATGTTTATTGTTTTAAGCTGCTAAATTTTTGGATAATTTGTTATGCAGCAATAGACAAATAACACAATGATATTATTAAATAGTCTGTTATATACTAGTGAAATATAATATACAAACCAAATAATGAAATATATTTTGTACATTTTAGTATTTCTTTCTATTAACCAAGGAATCCTATTGTTCCTTATCCTTTTCTCAAGTCAGTGCCCATCACCTTACCTCTTCTGAGTACAGTATGAAGACATTACATTTCATAGTCCATACCACAGGAAGGGTAGGGGAGATGTGCAGATTTACTATTTATGGGTCCATAATACAATATAGCTAAATGCTTTCACTATACAATATTCCCCAACTGAGCTTCTCTTGGGTCTTAGATGAACGGTGACAATAGGAGACATAGAGGATTCATCCATTGACCAAGAAGATAAGTCTGTCTCCTTCTTCCTGCCTGAATTTGCTGAACAGCTCTGATATGAATGGCGAGATGTAGCAGAGGAAGCGTGTGATGGACACTACTTTTACTTTTTACAAAATCACACAATCTTACACACTTACTTAACACTTTCACTTAATTAACTCTATAATTTCTCCCCTAAACATTATAAAGCAAGAAAATTAGCTCCATTTTATAGATGAGGAAACTGAAGGTCATATTGCCTTGGGCATTGGCCAAGGCCAGAACTTGAACACGGTTTACTTCAAGAAATTTGTCTCTAGACCTGTGCTGTTCAATATGGTAGCTCTAGCCACATGTATCTATTAAGCACTTGAAATGTGATTAGTCTGAATTGATATGTGCTGTAAGGATAAAATACACATGAGATTTCAAAGACTTAGTATGAAAAAACAGTAACATTTAAAAAAATTTTATACTGATTACAAGTTGAAATGATGATATTTTGGATATATTAGCTTAAATATGCTATTAAAATGAATTACATCCGTTTGCTTTTACTTTTTAAATGTAATATAGCTACAAAAAATTTGAAATTTTATGTATGTTGCTTGCATTTGTGCTCAATTCTATTTCTCAATTATTTTTTATTGGAGAGCACTACTCTAAACCAAGGCTGACATGTTTTCAGACTCACAGCTTTGAGTCACCCCAAGACAACCCTCAAATCACCCCAAGACCTCTGCGAGGGGGAGAAAAATTGAACAGAAGGCAAAGTTGACAAACTCTTGCTTTTCATGTTTTCATACCATCATGAAAAGGAAGAAACTGAGCACCATGGTGGAAACCCAGGGAGGGACCAGATGCTATCTGATGACCCAGGTAACTGATTTGGATCTGCAAAGAACTGAGGACAAGTTCAGGACCCTGAGCCGGGAAGCTTCATTATCCACATTAAGGCCAGGGGAGTATGTAGAAAGAGATGGGGACCTTCTAATACTAGAAAGTCTGTTATAACAGCATCAGATAAGCTAAAAGAGAGGACTGGAAACTGATGGGAAAAGCAAAGAAATGGTTAGGTAGAAGGAAAGCCAGTGATTCATTTATATTTCCATTTATTCACTCATGTAGCATATATTTACTGAGTCCTTATTATGTACAGGCACTATTCCAAGTTCTGGAGACACAATGGTGATCAAGAATAAAGGTTTCTGTCCTCTTAGAATTTATTTTCTAGAGATGATAGAAAAAAATACAAAAAATACATAAATATGATAATTTTAGATTCTGTTAGGTTATAGGTTGGCTGTTATAACAGGGATACTCAAATAACAATGGTTTAAGGAAGAGAGAATTTCATTTTTTTCATGTACAGTGTTGGGGTAAGCAGTTTAGGACTGCAGTTTATGGTGTCAGAAGCCGTTTCTTTCTATCTTGCTGATCTGCTATTACAAGATATGCAGCCATCTGCAAGGCTGTAGATGGCTTACCACCTAAGTGGGAAGAGGAACGTGAGAGTGGAGGACTCTCCCCTTTCTTTTAAGACTTGACCTGGAGCTTGCACACATCACTTAGCTCAGGTCCCATTCTCTGGTACCTAGTTGCATGACCACACCTAAGAGCAAGGGAGACTGGGAAATGTAGTTTTTATATTGTACGGCATATACCCAGCTAAATTTTTCTTTTCTTTCTTAATGAAGGAAGAAGGAGAAAACAGATATTTAGTGACAATAGTCTGTGGCATGGTGACAAGTTGCACAACCACTTTAATAACAATGTCAATAGTAGAATTAATTGTATTACTGGATAGACCAGTCTCTGACAATGCTTGACTAAATCAAACAGGATTTATTTGCCTAAGGATACAGAGGAAGTCAGCACAGTCAGGACTTATTACCCCAAGATCAGCATCATTTTCCAGGCCATATAGAAATGAACACTTCCAGAACACAAAATCCTGAGAATACCCAATGGCAGATGATAATATCTGAGAAAGTAGAGGTCATATTAAAAGTTCAGGAAGCCTAACTGATCCCCTCTAGACTCAGAACCTATCCCACAGAAACAAAATAGGTTGATGGAATGGAAAAGAGCTGAGTGGGGGGTGTTGGGCTACTTATTAGCAAGTGGATACAAGGAAGGTGTCTCTAGGGAGGTAATATTTGAACAGAGTGTTCCTCATGCAAAGATCCATGGGAAAAGCATTCTAAGTAGAGGGAAGAGTGGGTGCAAAGACCTTGAGATAAGGTTGTACTTGATGAGTACCAGAAACAGAAAGTTTTCCAGAAGAGCTGGAGTGTCATGAATGATGAGGAGAGTGGATGAGGAGAAGGAAAAGAAACGAAAGATGAGAAAAGGAAGGCAGCCTTCTAAACTTGCACTGGAAGGGCACAGTTATTGAACAGATTAAAGGCAGTATCTGTTTGCACCAGGTATTCTCTGGCAGTTGCCTCTGTATTCCCCTAAAGTAGAGCTGAGAAAGAGAACTTGGTGCCAGCTTTCCCCATGCTCACAGTCCTCTCCTTTCCTTCAGTTCATTTTCCTCATCTGTTAACCCAAGATAAAAATACCATCCTGCCCTGCCCTCCTCTGAGGGTCCTCAAGAAGATTCAGATGAAAGAAGTGTGAGTGTGGTTGCCACACGAAATGCTGAATTCTGCGGGAGGAGGCACAGTGCCAGCACCCAGCAGAGCAGAGTCTCAGTGCCGTTACCTATATTGATATGGTTGCATTTGGTTGGTTTTCTCAAGTTGCAGACCTTGAGTTCAGAGGTCTTATTATTTTGAAAAATCTTTCTTCTCCCAACATACCAATTAATCATGGTTTTGTTTTTTCATGTCAATGCAGGTGCTTAAATATTTTTAGAAGATTTGTTAAAGATCCTTGTAGCTTGGTGTGGAGTAGTATGAGTTGTGTCCAGGGGAACATATAGACCATTTGTTGGATGAGAACTCTGCTCTCTACATCCCTTTAGAATGTATATATGGATATAACTTTAAATAAAAGAAATTTCTGAAAAAATTTTCATGCCAGCCATTGTGACTAAGTTATTCAACTATTTGCTTTTGTTTCTCCATCTGTGTCATGTGCATTTCCTACAGAAAGCTTGTAGAACTTTGCTTAGTATCACACTTTGGAACCATTTTACTCTTTCCATTCCTGGGGGATGGAGAGACATGGGAAGATTTGCAGTTTTTGAAAACTCTCTCCAGCTTCAGGGTGGACAAGTCAAATGAGTATAGAAAAGTGTCCACTGTATTTAATGACAGAAATTGTTGACTGCCTTGCAGAGAACATTTTCATGGAGTGGGAGAAGATAGAGCCAGGACCACAGTGGGCTGAGGAGTGAATGGGATGTGAGGAAGTAGCATAGAGAGTATAGATAATTCTTTAAAAATTTTGACTGTGAGGAAGAGAGAAAAAAAGATGGAATCTGGAAAGTAGATAAGTTGCCCCAGGGTTTGGAGTGAATTAATATGTTAAATTAGTTAAATTAATTCATTCACCTCTTTATTAGCCATCTATTATGCAACAGATGTTGTGCTAGGCACTATGGAAATACAAAGAAATATAAGACATCCTTTTCCAGTGGGTACAATTTAGTAGGTGAAGCTCCAGAAATGCACAGCCTAGGGGCCCATTCCCTTGTGTTTGCTAAGAAATGACATGGAGTAGTAGAAAATACACAGATTTTGGAGTTCAAATCTATCTGGGTTCAAATCTTGGCTCCACTATTGCATGACTTTGGAAAAGTTCTTTAGTCTCTCTAATCCTCAATTTTCTCATCTGTAAAATGGAAATATTAATACGAACTCTGCAGATCCCTTAATAGGAATAGAGATAAAATCTTCTGCCTCCAAAAGGGCAGAAATTTTGTCTATATTATTCAATATTATATCCCTAGCCCCACGCACAATGACTGGCACACATCAGGAAGTGAATAGATACTTGCTGAATGAATGAATGAATGAATGAAAGAAGAAAGAAAAGATCCTGGCAAAAGGGGGTGCTCTATAAAGGGTAGTCATCCTTCCTAACTGCTCTTGCATCTGCTCTGCGGCTGTGTAGATAAGATAATGAATCAACAGGTAAAATGCTGAAGCCACTGTTTGGCAATAAGCCATAGGGTGGAAGTATTGCCCTGAATAGTTGACTCATGACTAGTGTGAAGAGCTTCGGGACAGAAGCCCCAGAGAGCAGGCCATGGACAGTCAGATTCAGGTACATGGTAAGTGATGAGAAGAAACATTTCTCATGTACAGATCTACAGGTGGCTTTGGGTCAGGGGTCAGGCTGTCCCAATCTTTTCATCAAGGCAGGGGTATCTGTCTCTGCCAAGCTTCTTAGAGCCTGGGTCAGCTAAGAGGGTCCTGCCTGCCCACAGGTGCTGGGCTTTTCTGGCTACACTTCCCTGCCCACAATTTAAGTTCTTGTGACAGCAGAAAAGATAAAAGCAAGAAGCTGAGGCAATTCATGTTCTCATTAACTCCTGCCTGAATAACAACAAAAAAGTTGTGTATAGTCTCTCTTTGCAAAAGTTATACCTACTCACTGCAAAAAGAAAAAAATATAGAAAAACACACACACACACAAAATCACCATAATCCCACCATACAGACGTAATTAATGCAAATATTTTGGTGTGTTCCTTACAGGGTTTCCCACCCCCCACCCCCCTTTTTGGTCTGGTTTTTTGTATGCTCTCTGCCAAGTTTTCTTTTTGAAAAAAAATTTTTAGAGAAGCTTTATATTACATACATATTAGATAAAAAATATAAGGGATTCCTATACACACACCCCTTCCCCTCCCACACTTTTCCCCTTTAACAACATCTTTCATTAGTGTGGTACATTTGTTATGATTGATGAACACATATTGAAGCATTGCTACTAACCGTGGAGTATAGTTTACACTTTGCACCACACAATTTTATAGCTTTTGGTAAAATGTATAATGGCCTGTACCTGTCATTGCAATGTCATTCAGAACAATTCCAATATCCCCAGAATGCCCCATATTACACCTATTCTTCCCTCTCCATCCCCTCAGAACCTCTGGTGACCACTGCCTTTATATCAATGATACAAGTTCTTCCATTGCTAGAATAATGATAAGTCTACTTTAGTGCTTAGTTGCATTCTCTCTTATGTTTGTTCATTCCTCAATCTTGAGGATTTTGGGATGGTGTTGCCCAGTCTGTTTCTGATTGAGAGGGGGCTTAGATCCCATGGGGTAGAGGGATGGAACTGTCTTGCTTGCAGTTGTAGATACTCTGTTTTTTGGCATGGGCATTGTCCATCATCATCTTTTTGTTAGTTGTTCTGGGCAAGTCCAATGAACTGGAGAGTAGGTGTTGCAACTCTGCTGAGATTCAGGGCTCAACCAGCATATGAACAGACAGAAGACTTAAGTCTCTGGGACATATATTTAATGACTATAGTGCTAATTATAGGTTCAAATAAAAGGGGCAGAAGAATCATGTGTAGGGAAATTTTAAATGAGTCTAATTCTGTTACATTGGGAAGCATATATGCCAAAGTAAGGCCCACTGACAGGGTGCCGAATTCCTGAGATTGTCTGCCCGGCCTATAGTGTCTAGATGTCTTGAGAGTCCTCAGGAGCTCCACTATTTGAGTCACTGTTTACTGTGGCAGTCAATGAAACCCTCTGAGACATGCATAAGCGTAACATTTGGAATGACCTCCCAACTCACTTTGAAATCACTAAGAGATAAAAACTCATTTGTATTTAATATTTCTTCCTTTTGGTCAAGGTCTTTTTCCAAATGGATGGCTAGTTGGCGCTTTGTAATGATCCCTTGGTGCTAAGGACGCTCATGCCCAGGAGTCATGTCCCATGCTGGGGATGGAAGGTGGTGCATTTTTATGCTGAGTTTGGCTTAGAGAGAGGCCACATTTGAGCGACAAGGAGGTTTTCAAGAGATAACTCCTAGGCAATATATAACACTAGGTTAAGTTTCAATTTCATAAGAAAAGTTTCATAAGCTTAGCCATCAATATCAAGGGCTTGACATAATGGTCTGTCCTCCTTCACTAGGCACTGCCCATGTACTCGGGGGATTCTTGCCATTCTATTAGAGAATGTAGCAGGACTCCCTAGGATGGGAATTCGATATTCTTTAGGTTATTATGTGGGTTTCCACCCACCGATACAATGCCCCATGACCATTTGAACATATTCATATTCCATAGAGGCATGCCCCAGGTGCACCCCTTCCCACACATCCCCCCATCACCAACACCCCACACCAGTGATCCTCCCCTGCCACAGTTGTGACCCTTCCGCTATCCAAAACCTCCCCGAAAACAAAGCCAAAAAATAAACAATAAAAATAATAATAAAAAATAACAAATAAAATACAAAAATAAAAAATAAAAAGTAAAAAAATTAAGTAAAATAAAAAAATTTTTTTCACTGTGTCCATCACCATAAAATCTGTTATTTTTTATGAACAGTGACGATTCCTTCCATCTTTTCCCCCAGTGTCATATTTTTTTCACTTTATCTTCAGAGAAGCTTTAGTTTACAGAAAAGTCACTTAGAAAATACAGGAGATTCCCCTATACCCAACCCTTTCCCCACGTCAACTCTCCCCTATTAATAACATTTTACATGTGTATGGTACATTTGTTACAATTGATGTACGAATATTGAAGCATTGCTACTAACCATGGTCAATGGTTTATATTATGGTTTACATTTTGCACTGTACACTTTTATAGGTTTTGACAAAATTTAAAATGGCCTGTACCTGTCATTGCAAGATCATGCAGATTGCAGAACAATACAATGCCCTAAAAATGCCTTATGTTCCATCTATTCCGTTCTTCCCTCCCCCTCCCCTCGGAACCCATGGTAACCACTGAGTTTCAATTTTTGAATAATAAGGTTCATAGTTACATGCAATAATATTGAGGGCTTGACATATTGGTCTGTTTTCTTTCATTGGGCACTGCCTATGTTCTTGAGAGATTCTTGCTCTTCTAATTGAGAACATAGCAGGACTCCCCAGGATGGGAGTTCATTTTCTTGCCAAGTTTTCTTTTGTTCTCAGATTTAAAGGAAGGTCAGAGCTGCTTTTCCTGGAAGAATGGAGCTCAGTGACTGGCAAAACCAGTGAGAGAGACACTTGGCTACATTAAGGAGAAGCCAGAGACTCGTTAGTGTCTATTTTCCACCTTGTAGAATGCTCTAGAGGAAGAACCTGAAACCATCATCTCCTGGAACGGGGCTCCCCAGGGCTTCCTAGATCAGGATGTGCATAATGAATGCAGACAGCCTGTAGGAGGGAGGGGAGCCCCACGCTGGGTCTACAGTCCCAGGGGCAGCCTCATCTTTCTGTGGTTCCTTGGAGAGTGAGGCATTCTGGGTAGGGAGGGATGATTTATTTTCTCTTCTCCTTGGGCTCAGAGTGAATGCTAAGGAAGAAAGGAAGCTGCTTTGCACAAAGCAGACAGCAGAACTCACACACACACGGTGCAGAGAGAGCTCTGGACATAGTTCACACACAGCCCTGACCTGTAGGGAATGGAGAAGACCTAGTGATCATCTTATCAGTCCCCTCAGTCTACCGAGGCAGAAACTGAGTCACATAGAGAAGTTATGGCCTCATGAAAGTGCATAGTTAGTCCATTTCTGAGCAGAAGAGAAATCCACTAATTTCTAATTCAAAGCTATTTCCCCTGCATCGTGCTGCTCTATCAGTCTGTATGACTTCCAGGCAAACACCCTCTTTTAGTCACGCGTTTTCCCGTCTGGAAAACTGAGCCTATATTTCCTGCCTTTGCCTATTTCAAAGGGATGTTCTCATCATGGTATATAAAAGGATATAAGATTGGGGAGTCAGAAGACTTTGTTTTGAGTCCTAACCCTGTGGGATCCCGGGCAAGGCACTTTACCTATTTGCACTTCAGTTTACTCTCTATAACACAAGAAAATAATAATTATTATCACACCAATAGTAGTAACTAGCATTACCAAACCCTCATTATGGGCCAGAAAATAAACCTAGCACTTGGGTTATTTCATTTAATCCTCTCAACAACCTTATGAGGGAGGTACTATCATTATCTCCATTTTAAAGATGAAGAAACTGGGGCTCAGAGTTTAATTAACTTGCCCAAGTTGGTCTCCCAGCTAGACGATAGCATCTACGTGATAGGATTTATGTAATAATTGTATGAGCTGTTTATGTGTTTTTTAACTATAAAACTATACCCACACATATACAAACATATTCACTTGTCCTTAATTTTCAATGTAAAAAATATAAATTGAGTGTTTTGGAGAAAAGATCTTGAATTGCAACTTATTATCACTATGCATTATTTGAATCCCTGCTGCACGTCAAGGACCATGTTAAACGCTAGAGAGGAGAGCATGACGTGATCCCTGCTCTCATGGAGGTCAAAGGTTAGCAGGTAACACAGTCACCCAGGTAAACGTGATGGCCATGGTATTTATTAAACTTGCACCAAAGTGGGAAGTGAGCCTAGAGGAGCAGGAGATGAGCTTTGTCTGGAATAGCGGTGCCCATTCCTGGCCTTGCTTTAGAATCGGCCGCGGGCACCACAGAGATTGATTCTCCAGGGGACGTTTTTACCCCTCCCCCTGCACTCCCCCGGGAATTCTAATGAGGAGCCAGGGCTGAGAACTGCTGATCTAGACAGTTGATGACACCACCCTGAGGAGGTAACATTTAAGCTAGGGGCTGCTGAAGTTTGAGGACTGTTTATTCTAACTGCTGCTGACAGCTCTGCCAGGTGGAAGTGTCCCTCTTCTGACACAGAGGGCTGGAGGTCGCCCTCAGCAGGGGCCACCAGATGAGCTGCACACACAGAGAAACTTGGCTAGACTGCAAGCCTGCCCGCCCTGGCCCTCCAAAGTCACTGCCTGGCATCAGCCACCTTTTGCCTCTGCTTGGCTAGCTGCTACTGAGCAGGAACTGGGTCAAGGAGGAGACTGAGGGTTCTTGGAGATGTGACTTTGAAGACAGGTTTCTCTCCTCAGCCATTAAACTGCTGATGGTGTGTGGGGCAGTGCTCTCCAGACAGGCTACATCACGTGGTCCCCCTGTAAGTCACATAGGCAAGCCTTGAAGACTCCAGTCAACAGGACAGAGGGACCCCCTTTGATGTCAGCATGTGTGGTCAAGATTCATGCCCACCTCAACAGTCTGCTGTGCCAGGCCAGCTGTCGTGTGCATTCAGGCTGAGAAATAAAGCTACGCCTCGGCCAGGTGGAGGGATGTGTCACTGGGCTCATAGCCAAGACGGCTTGCTGATGCTGACCCCCAGAGCAAGGAACACCTCCCCGGCCCGAGGAAGTACCGGATCAAGGCAGGCCCACGCCGTGCAAGGGCCTGCGCCTGGAGCAGCAGTGGAGGCCGACCGCTTGCCCCCTGTGCCAAGCGAAAAGGGGCGACTTGAACATGCCCATTTATCACCCCAAATTTATCAGGTGAGGTGTGAGTAGAGCAGTGAAGTGAATCCAGAAGTGTCCCACTGGGGCAGTTTGCTCTATCCAAAGACATATCATGAGTGGGGGGAAAAGCCTTCCACGCTCCCACAGGCACACCTTATACATAACCCATGGACGTTTAGAACCAAAAGGAATTAAAAGAGCATCTAGAACAAGCTACTCACTTTACGGAAGAGGAAACTGGGGCACAGAGAGTGAGAATGACTTGATGAAGAGACAGAGCTGAGACAAGAACAGGGACTCCTGGTTCCCAGATCAGTGCCCATTTCATATTTGGGGTGAAGCAGGCAGGGCCTGTTCCAGGTCTCTACTTGAGGAGCGTGAACTTCCCCAACCAGGCCTGCCCCTCGCAAGCCTTGCAGGTGGGGGATCTACAGAGCTCAGGTCTCGGCACTACTTACCTCTGGTGAAATGACTTGTGAATGGATGTTAGCCCCCCTGAGATGAGGTGCATCTTTATATATTTGTTAATACACAGCCTTTAATATGAATCTATTAAGCAAGTATCTATTCTTTAATATGTACTTGTCCTTGGTTTAATGCATAATGGAAACCAAACAGCAGAAATGCCCCTGTACTGCCACCTTCTCTTAGGATCTGACATCTTTCCATCCCCATTCTGCCTTCTTTGCTTCTGGCAGCACATCTAGGATGCTGCCACTCCCAATTTGGCTCAGCTCACAGCAGTGCTGCCACCTGCCTCATGTGGGAATCTTTCTAATCATAAAATGTCAGAACTAGAAGGGATCTCAAAGATTAACTCTTCCCATGGTTTTCAAGATTCTCATTTTCTTGTGAAAGCCGTTTATAAACTGAAATCTTATGTGGAAGTCTTATGCGTGGGGTGAAGCAGGGGCAGCAAGGACAGGGGCCCCCCACTCTAGGTCTGCTCTCCACTCCCGTCCTCACCTCCTGGCCCCTGAGATAACTGGTCCATTTTACAGATGAGCAAACTGAGTTACAGAAAATGAAGTCACAGAATCAGTGACTGGACTTCAGAGCCCAGATTCTAGGATTTGATAGCAAGTTGCTTACAAAAATTCAGGGATGCTTTTTATTTTTCATTTGGTAAAATTCTGATGTTTTTGGCATTAAATGAATGAATTAAATGAGCTTTTTTTAAACTTATGGATTTAATCTTTTGATTATTTTGCCAACCATTTGTCAAACACATGATCTTACCAGTGGTTTAAAAAAGTCATGATCTGAATCAAGACAAAGAAAATCAACCCCTGGCACTAATGAAAATCCGAGTACTATAGTTAAGATTGGATTCCACTGCAAGTAACAGGTACCCAAAATAATTGTGGCTTGAACAATATGGAAATGTCTTTCTCTCTTGCATTAAGGTCTGGAGGTAGACAGTCCAGGGCTAATATGGTGGCTCTGTTCCATAGAATTCTTTGCCATTCCTAGGATATGGCTCTAGACATCTTGCCCAATTTGGTGGTTGTAACTCCAGCCATTGTATCTACCAGGCAGCAGGATATAGGAAAGGATAAAGAAGAAAGGGGGCAAAAGACCCAGGCCAGCTAGATTTTTTTAAAAGATTTTATTTATTCAGCGCCCCCCGCCCCCCGTTGTTTGCATTCACTGTCTGCTCTCTGTGTCCATTCATTGTGTGCTCATCTTCTTTTTAGGAGGCACCAGAAACCAAAACCGGGATCTCTCATGTGGGAGGGAGGCACCCAATCGCTTGAGCCACCTCTGCTCCCTGCTTGTTGTGTCTCTCATAGTGTTTCTTCATTGTGAATCTTTGTTGTGTCACCTCATTGCATCATCTTGTTGTGTCAGCTTGTCATATCAGCTTGCTGCCTTGCTTGTCTTCTTTAGGAGGCACAGGGAACCGATCCCGGAACCTCCCATGTGGTAGGCAGGTGACCAACTGCTTGAGCCATATCTGCTTCCTGCCAGTTAGATTTTAATGGAATTTCCCAGACATTGCCAAAAGAAACTTCTATTTATTCCCATTGGCTTGAATTAGTCATATGTTGTCCCTAACTATTAGGGAGGCTGGGAAACAGTCTTTATTTTAGGCAGTCATTCACGCAGCTAAAAATCAGCTGTTCTATTATAAAGGAAGAAGAGAAGAATGAAATTGGGGACACCCTGCCACAGAGTGAGTCTCTTATGTTTGTTTCCCTATTATTTGATTTTCACAAGCAGAGTTCGAAGGAGCCTGAAGTTATTTGGTATGTAGGGGGTATGGAGGTGAAGAAAAGTAAGGTGAACCCAAGAGAGGGAGGGATTGATGAAGGCCAATGTAGGCAGACTGTGGGCCAAATTAAGTGCTAGTGGTTCAATAACCTGAAAGTCAGTGTCAAATGATCACTAATTTTTTGGTCCCAAGGGTTCACATATCTCAACCTCTAGGGAGGGTTGTCTAGGCAAATTGTTTATTAACTGAACAATAATAATGTTGCCTAGTACAATAACATATTATCACTGACCCTAGATCTTGTTTCGGGGGTAGAAGGATTTATGGAAGAAAATATTAAGGAAAAAAGACAGGAAAACCTATGGGAACATCTAATACTGAATAGCCAAAGCATGCCAAAGATGAAACAGACATTACACCAAAGCATGGCAAATCTAACACGGAAAAAGAAAAAAGCTAATGTGAGGCTAGAGTGTATAAAACACCATTATTTTACTTCGGCATTAATTTGGGCAGCTGCGGACAGTCAGGGCTGCTTTAAATAATAAGTAACCATTATCGAATTATATTATTAATAATGATAGGATTTCTTTTTAAATTTAAGATCAGGTTATAAAGGACTTGAGTCTTATCTCTATGTACAATGTATAAAGTATGGATAGCTTCCTAGCTGCAAGAGTACTTCTCTGCATCTGAGATATGAATGCGTTCTAATAGACTGAATCTGTGCAGCTTTCTTTTGGGAAATTTCAATTTCACTGCAAACAATTTACATAGAAAGTCTCAGCTTGAAGTCATAGTTCATATCTTGGCTGCTTTGGAGATAGCTTCTCTGTTGGAAAGGCAATTACGATCTGCAGGAGAAGCCTGTCTACCATTAGTCTCCAGTTTTAAATGTTGACAGGTGGCGATGGAGGTGGGGGTGGGGGTGATTAATACATGGCTTTGTCTTTCTAGTCCTCAGAAGAAAAGTGATTTAAGTGTCACAATTTCCTGGTCTCCAAAGATATTTTTTCCCTGAACATTTCAAGCTTTTGACCAATATGAGAACGTTAGTCTTTTTGTAATTAGGGAGAGTTTTGTTGCATTATATATAAATGGACAAATGCATGAAATGACCAAAAGTCAGCCCTTTGAAGTTTTACCAAGCCTTGGAAAATACATTTAGTGAGACTATAAACTTCATTATTAGCACTTGGATGTGGGCAGCTTTGAAATCTATACAGTGATTTTTGCTCTAATCTTTTTCCTAGAGAAAATGGAGCTGGACTCTGGTAGTTGATCCCCTGTGCTGTGGCACCACAAAGCGGCCCTGTGATAGTGTCCCTGAGACAGCCTTCTCCCTTAACTGCTAATATGGGGAAATTGTTGTGTCCACAAATTAAATCATGGCTCAGCCAAACAAATGCGTATTTTATGAGTGACTTATTCTCTGTGAGTCCCTTACATAGCCCAGAGGCTTGCGCATTCAAATCAGAGGACTGAGCTGAGACCTGCCAGCATTTTCATCTAATTGACTTGGGCCTGGGGACCCCTGATTCCTTCTCCTTTAATCATCACCTTCTATTCGAGGCTAAAAGGCTGTAATTATTTGAAGTAGCTGAAATTTGAGTGACCCAGATAATTATCTCAGCAAGATGGGCTTAAAGTTTTTTGACACAAATGCTAGTTTCATTAAAGGTTTGGTGCAGAAGGCAAGGCTGTGAGACAGCTGGTTGACGGAGGTGAATTGACAATGGATGGCACCAAGGACATGGGAATCACCAGGGACTTTGAAGTAATTACCATCATTTCCATAATACAGTTAGCAGAGGATTATGGGAGGCCAGAAAAACCTTTATAATTATCATACTTTGCTTTGCCTAAATCGAAGCTAAGCTGCCTACAATCAGAAGGCTTCCTACCTTATCTTTCCTCATTGTGGACCCCATAATACCATGGCTCAAACTCTATTCAGGATTCAGTTAGTCAAAGAACATTTGATCAATCCAAATAAATCAAAATGGTACTTTCCCCCCTAGATAGTAGGTAGCCGAAGGACAACACTCTGACAATAGTAAAATTTGCACAGGTATAGATTCCTGTATTTCACCTTATGCATGTATTTCTTTTGTATTTTTAATGAATGACTAAAGAGAGCACAACACCTACAGGTGTAAATTAAAAATAAATTTGAAAAATCATCTTCTGAATTTAAATATACACAATTAAACCCTCAATACTGCATCTTAGAGTTTATTACTGATCATTAAGCAATAAGAATCCCACATGGAGATTCATTATAGCCTATTTTGAGAATTAAGCATGATTTTCTACCATTTGTCAAATGCCACCTCAAACTGTTGGGTAACATACAGTAGGCATATGACATGTTTTCTCAACTAGATTGTAAACTGCTAAAGGAATGGTCAAGTCTTACATGGTTTTGCCTCCTGTAGGCTGGAAACAGTGTATTTCATAGGTAATAGGTTTGTTAAAAACCAATGGAGATTTTGACCTCTACATATAGAAGTACATGGTTGGGTAGCTAAGTATGAGTGAAGCCACCATCCTGGCCTTGGTCTTCTCTTTGGGGGAAGGATGGAGATGGAGATGATAATTTTCCAAACTGGGAGGAAAATAATCCCTGACCATCCAGTTTGTGAATATGTGCCTGTATAGGACCCATCCCTGGGTGGAAAAGTATACATAACAATGATAATAGCTCCCATTTATTGAGCATTTAACATGAGACAGGCACTATGCTGAGCAGATGGGAAAGCAGAGGCCTGGAGGGTTTAAATATCTTGTCCAGGGTCATAGAGCTAGGAAATGGCAGAGCTGGGAAACATTATTCTATTAGTGCCAAAGTGTATGTTCCAACCACTATGTTCTGCTGCATCTGATAGATGGCACTTTGGGTAGGACACAGAGCAATTTAGCTCTGTGGGGAGCATGGTACACTGCTGCCTTAATTTCAAGCTTCTTTTGTCCAAGAGAGGGGTTAAGAAGGGATAAAAACTCTCACAGTAAGGTGCAGTTTAAAATGCTTTCCTTTTTATGTGGACCAATTTTAACAGCAACAAGCAATAAATCAATGCCTCTCCCCTAGCTCAGTTTAGCCACTTGGGTCAGGGAGAGGAGGCAATGATGACTTTCAGTCAGCAGCAGTGTCTGGAGATCAGCAGCAGGGCTGGTCTTCTGGGGTTGGTGGTCAGAAGAGCATGATGCAATGGAGCAGAACAGTAAGCCACTTGCACATGTGCAAGCTTGGTCTGTGTTCCCTGTCACCTGTTCCCTTGGCCTCCAGCCAGGGCAGGATTTTCTCCCCCACATCATGTTATTGTGCCCTTGTGGTTTAAGGGCCGCAAGTCCCAAACTATTACTGTAATGATTATCTTGCTCTAAGCAGATTTGTACCCAGTGTCCTCTCTGGCTCACTACAAGGGAAAATCAGAAACACATTTATTAGTAAGGACATGTCAGCCACCAACCGTCTTAACTAGTAAAAAATAACTTAACAATTTGATACTTCTATATATTACACCCAGGCATGCACACACATATGCTGCTAAGCATGGGCTCTAAGAAAGTGACAATCATTACGTGGTGACTTATCAAAGGAAGGAGCAAGGTCATGGTTTTATCCCAAAATTCTCAGGAAGGCACAGACCCAAGATTTATTGTATGTCTTTCTGATGGCAATTCTTATTCTATTACTTGTAACACTTATACCTTTGAATATTTGATTGATTTTTTTCCACAAATTTTTACTTATAAACAGTGACAAGGTATGTCATTAATGGGCCAAAAATGTTATATCTCATCCCAGATTTCCAACTCAACCTTCCATACTGACAGACACTGCCATCTTATACCTCCCCAACTGTGTACTATTACCATTGAGTCACAGAGCAGACATCACAAAGACTTACTTACCTCTTTTCTAAGTGTCATCATCTATGGACACCCTACAAATGCCTCGGTTTGTTAATGTTATTTGACAGGAACAAAGTATTAAAGAGTATGTATGTACAAGGCAATGAAAGATTATGTATATAGAGGCAGACCAGAGTCAGTATGAAGCCAGGTGATCTATGGAGAGAATCTGAGTCTAGCAAGAAAGTGATAGCTATTAAAGAAAGGAAACATGGAAAAACTACCATTGCAGTGGTTCTCAAAGTTTGCTGCACATTAGAATCATCTAAGTAGCTTTGAAAAAATTCCAGTGTGTAGTCCACAACTCATACCAATTAAGTCAGAATCTCTGAGGGTAGAACTCAGGCAATGGTATTTTTTCAAACTCCCCAGGTTTTCAACACTGATGCCTAACAAAAGAAGAGACTGCCCAATTTCAGGTATAAACACTGTGTTTTTTTCTACTACTATAAACTTATTGGCTTGAACAACACACACTTATTATCTCACAGTTCTGTGGGTCAGAAATGCAAGCGTGGCTTAGTTGGGTGCTCTGCTTCAAGATTTCTCATGAGGTTGTGATCAAGGTGTCAACCAGAGTTGGGGTCTCATCTAAAAGCACGAATAAGGAAGGATACATTTCCAAGTCCACATGTTTGTTGGCAGGATTCAGTTCCTTGCAGTCTCTTGGACCAAGGCCCTCATTTCCTTGTTGGCTGTGGCTGGAGGCTGCCCTCAGTTCCTAGCTGGATGTGGGACAGAAGCTGCCTTCAGTTCCTTGCCATGCGGAACTCCTTTCCAATAGGGCCACTTATTCATCAAAACATGCAACCTGAGAAGGTAATAGAGTCTGATATCAAGATGGACGTCACAATATTATATAACATAATGACAAATGTACCATATTCTATTTTTTAGAAGCAAGCTATAGATCCTTCCCACCCTCAAGGAGAAGGGATTATGCAGAGGTATGAATACCAGGAAGCAGGGATAATTGTGGGCTATTTTAGAATCTGTCCACCACAAATATTATCTAACACAAAATCTCTATTGTTCTATACACAATATCTGGTGGTCAACAAAAATTTCAAGGCACACATAAAGGAAGGAAAAAATACATTGCCAATAGACAAATCAAAAAACAGAACTAGAATCAGAGATGACCCAGATGTTGGAACTAATAGACAGGAACCATAAAATAACCAAGATTAATATGTTCCAGGATCAAATGGAAAAATTGCTTAACATGCCTGAACAGATAGGGAATGTCAGAAAAGAGATGGAAGCTCTAAGGAAGTGTCAAGTGGAAGTGCTAGAGAAAAATCCCTACAATATCTGAGATGAAGAATTCCTTTGACAGCCTCATTAGCAGAATCAATACAGTTGAGGAAAGACTCAGTGAACTTGAAAATAAGGCAATAGAAATTATTCATAATGAAACAGAAAGAAAGGAGTGGGGAAAAAAAAAAAGAACACAACATCCAAGATCTGTGGAACAACATTAAACAGACGTTCAGAGAATCTTAAGCAGGACACATACACATACCACATTATAATAAAATTTCTGAAAAACAAACATAATGAGAAAATATTGAAGGCAGCCAGGGAAGAAAGGCACTTTACATACAGGAACAATATTAAGAAATACAGCAGACTTGTCATCAGAAACTATACAAGTTTGAAGAAAATGGAGTGACATGTTTAAAATACTTAAAAGCTGTTAGCCTAGAATTCTATACCCAAAGAAAATACTTCTAATAAGTAAAGATGAAATAATTTTTTTTAAGAAAAACAAAGGCTAAAACATTTCATTGCCAGGAGAATTATAGTATATGGTATGGCGAGGAAATGGGGTCCAACAACTTGCATGGAACTGAAGCCTGCAAACAATCATGTAAGTGAATTTGGAAGTGGATCCTTTGGCTCCAGTCAAATCTTGAGATAACAGCTGCCCTGGCTGACAGCTTGACTACAGCCTCAATAGAAACCTTAAGCCTGAATCACCCATTTAAGCAGTTCCCTGATTACTGACCCACAGAAACTGGGAGATAATAAATGTTTGTTGTTTTAAGTGGCTAAATTTGGGGTAATTTTTAATGCAGCAATAGATAACTAAGATGGATGGTATCACTAGTGAATACTCCCAAACATTGAAGGAATAAATAATATGAATTATAAACAAACTGCTCCAGAAAATAGAATAGGAAGGAACAGTTCCCAACTCATTTAATGAGGCCAGCATTATCTTGATACCAAAACTATGCAAAGATATTATAGTAAAAGAAAACTGCAGTCCCATATCCCTCATGAACATAGGCATGAAACTCCTCAATAAAATGTTAGCAAATTGCTACCAGCAATATATAAAAAGGCTAATATATCTTGGTCAAATGGTGTTTATCCTGGGACTGTTAGCTTTCAAAATTAAAAAAATAAATGAAAGCAATTTACCTTATTGACAAAAAATATGATTATCTCAATTCATGCAGTGAACTTGGGCTAGGTGAATATTTCTTATAGGACACAAAAAACACAAACCATAAAAGAAAAAAATTGATAAAATGGACTTCATCACAACTAAAACTTCTGATCTTCAAAAGATACCGTTAAGAAAATAAAAAAGGAAAGCCAGTGATTGTGGGCAAAATACAAATCTGAAAAAGGACTGGCATCCAGAATATAAGAACTCTCAATATTCAATAATAAGGAAAAAAACCCTCAATTTTCTAAGACAGGCAAAAAATTCGAAGAGAGTCTTTATCAAAGAAAATATATCAATGGGAACGAAATACATGAAAAGATGCTCTGATTCATTAGTCATTAGGGAAATGCAAATTAAAACCACAAGGAGATACTACTATATATCTACTATAATGGCTGAAATTTTTAAAAAAAATCTGAAATTACCAAGTGTTGGAAAGATGTGGAGAAACAGGAACTCTCATATGTTGCTGGTAGAAATTCAACTTTGCTGGTACAACAACTTTGGAAAACAGTTTGGCAGTTTCTTATAAATTTAAACATAGGCTCACTGTACAACTCAACAATCCCATGCATACATATTTATCCAAAGTAATTTAGACATATGTCCATTCAAAATCTTGTACATGAATATTTATAGCAGCTTTATTTATAATTGCCTCAAGTGAAAAACAACCCTAACATCCATAACCTGGTGGCTGGATTTAAAAACTACCTATGCTACAACCTTAAAATGGAATGCCACTCAGTTATTAAAAAGAATGAAATATTAATTTAGGCAAAAGAGATCAGTGGGAGCCAGGGAATGAGAAGAGGGATCGATTACAAAGGGGAATGATGGAAATTTTGGGGGTAATGAAACTATACTCTATATTTTGATTGTGGTTGTAGTTGTACAAAGGCCTGTACATCTACAAAGGATGAATTTTATTGTATGCAAATTATACCTTAATAGCTGACTTTAAAAAAACCAGGCACAAGTCATAGAATCCCAGTCATGATATCACTATTTCTACTCAACATTGTCTAGAGGTCCTGGCTAGTATAAGACAGAAAGAAGAAATAAAAGTTTTCAAGACTATTATTGTTGGCAGATGGTATAATTTTCCACATAGAAAATAAACTAAAAACATTCAAAGAGAAATTATTATAATTAATGAGAAAGTTTAGCAGATTTGCTGGTTATAAAATCTATATTCAAAAATTAATTCCATTTCTAGTCACTACAATTTTCATTTTTATAAAGGTACCAATTATAATGCCCCCAAACCAACTACATACAAATAAATCTAATGAAAGATCTTTGTGAGGAAAATTTAATACAGGGAAAAGAAAATGACTGTGCAGCTCAGTACCTGATATATTGCCCTGTTAAGCTACCTATTAAATTATTAATGGGAAAATGACTATACCCATTATTAAGGCTACATTGGGACAGACTGAAAGGTCAAATTGGGGCATACAAGCTCACCTAGGAAAATATGAGAAAGGTATAAATCAATGTAAAGGAAAATAATTTTGGACGCATCAGTAGCTGGATAGTCAGAGAACTCCAACCTCTATCCACCTGAGTGTAAACCCACATAGCCCAGGACCCACTGGTGAGTAGCAGATTTGAAAATAAAAACAAGAAACCCAGGCAAGTTTATTTCTCTTTAATATTTGATGTATTGTGAAATATTTAAAATATCAGGGAATGTTTGCTTAGAATAGCACAGTGATCACTCTTGTACCCACCACACTGCTTGAAGAACAGTTTTCTATATTCCGGTAACTTTTTTGCTTCACTCTATTTCTTTTCATGAGGAAACCATTATCCAAAATCTGTGGAATAAAGGATAATTTTGTCATGGTAGGTTACAAAGTCAACAAGATAGTTTTGTTTGTCTTTACCTCTTTTCTTTCTGTGGTTATAATGGGAGGCAAGTGCTCCTTTAACAGCTCTAGACATAGCATGATGCATGTTAACACACTCATAGCTAGAGAGGCAGTACCTGGAGGATTCAGACCAGAGGGGAAGCATGATGTTTCTTCTTAAAGAGCCTCGAAAGATGACCAAGGTGCTTCAGCAGGTCGGCCAACGGTCTTGCATTAGGACCAATAACATGATGGCATGTTGAATGTAAATCCTAGGATGTATCTTGCCCCAGTGCTCACAGGTACTGAAAGCTGCTAACTGTGGATAGTGATGAGCAGAATGCACTAACCCAGCTCATTTAGGATTTCTCGTGTGTACTCTACTTCTGTCTCTTGATTTTGGGTGTTGCATTCCATACAGATGGCTAATCAAGGTCAAACCGCAGAGGCTAAAGGAATGTTTTCAGAGTTGAAGGATCTGCATTATCCTTATTAGGGTTTTGGACAGTGTTGGGAAAGAACACTAAATAAACCACAGGGGCCTTCAGGTTCCAGGCTCGGGCCAGGGACAACATACTCGAGGAATGAGTGAGGCTTCTGAGTGGATGTCAGCCTTTCAGGAAGGCCAACCACAGAATAGCACAACCTGCTTGGGTAGGTGTATCTTCTTAATGCTAAAATGTTGGGCTCTTATTTATTTTAGACATTCTTGCTCCATGGTTTAACTGCATTTCTGTCTTACTCAGTTAAAAATCTCACTTATGTCCAAAAAACCTCATATGGATGTTTAAACTTGCTTCACTGATCCAGGAAATGGTGCCTGGTAAGAACTAAATATAAACCAGAAAGGCTCATGCTGGGTTTCAATGGCAGATTCCAAGGAGTTAGAGACATTTCTAAACTTGGCCAAAGACTTTCTTGCTTTTCTATTTCAAGTCCATTCTCTTGAGGATTTTCAAAATCTGATTATTCCTTCCTTTTCCTGGTGTTGAAAATAAAAGAATCCTGGCTTGCCTTTGGAGCAGATTGCAACTTGTATTTTGGTCTTCCAGTGATGCTGTGATGATTGTATAATGAGGTGGCTAAGGGCATGGGCTAGTCAAACAGCCTGAGTTCAAATCCCAGCTCTGTCACTGACTGTCTACGAGACCTTGGGCAAATGAAGTAACCTCTCTCAGTGTCAGTTCCTAATCTGCAAAAATCAGAGTAAATGTGAGGATTAAATCAGAGAAAAAAGATACTTTGTGTTAAGCCCTTGACATATGGCCTGGAACACATTGTTAGTAAATGGCAGCTATTATTGTAACCATAACCATCTCCTGACTTTCTGAAATGGTCCTGTAAATGAAGCATTAGTATCCCAGATAAGGGAGCAATAAATGGTTGCACTTCTGTGTCAGAGACTGCTAGTTATTAAAAGAAATCTGTTTCTTCATATTCCTGGACACACAGCTAAGCTCACATTCCCAGTCTTCCAAGTACTTGGGTGATACCGGGGGGCTAAGTTGTAGCCAATAGAATGTGCACAGGAATGATACATGCCCGACCATAGAAATCTCCCATAAACACTTTTCCATGCTCTTTCCCCTGGGATGGAGATGATTATGGTGATTTTAGAAACCATATGGGGAAGCGGATGTGGCTCAAGCGATTGGGCTCCTGCTTGCCACATGGGAGATCCCTGGTTCGGTTCCCAGTGCCTCCAAGAAGACAGCGAGCTGGTGCAATGGGCAGGCATGGTGAGCGGATGCAACAAGATGATACAACAAGAGACATAAGAAGAAAAACATGAGTGACACAGCAAAGCAGGGAGCAGAGGTTGCTCAAGCATTTAGGTGCCTCCCTCCTACATCAGAGGTCCCAGTTTCAGTTCCTGGTGCCTCCTAAAAAAACAAGGAAGATGAACAGACACAACAAGTGCAAACAAGGGTTTGGGGAGAAATAAATTAATTAAATAAATTTTCAAAAAAAAAAAAACACCGTATGGTGAAAAAGACAGAGTGTCTGTCAGCCTGAGTGAGCCCTTCAATGGCAGTTGGAGTTGGGGGCAAGTTACCCTCCACTGACCAAGAACACTCACCTTGCACTGAGACAAATCAGCTTCTAATGTGTTTGAACAATTATGTATTTATTTATTATAGCAGCTACTTCCAGATGCCTGGTACCATCATGCTCACCTCAGTCCTCAACTAATACTCCTTTCTTGCTTTCCATTTACTGTTTAAAATTCCCAGCTTAAGTAAAGAAGCTAAAATAGAAACATTCTTGAGGGGCCAATTAACCAAAATCAGCATCTGGGGACTCATTGATTTTATGAAACGCTTCTGCTTTCTATTTTCTAAGACCCAGGAATCTTGGGAATTAAGCCTCATTAAAGACAGAATTTTGAGGGTGTATGTAGGAGGGCTTGTATTACCTGGATTTTACTATTCTTGACATCAGAATCCTAACTGTAACAAGCAGAATTCACCTCGTTGTGTATCTAATTGATCATACCCTAAAGGGTTCAATAGTTCTTCTGCGATCATTCTCCAGTTCCTGCTCACTACAGAACAGCTGATCATCCTTAAGGTTAAGGAAAGAGTTTCTGCTCTGGGCAATCTGTGTCTTCTGTGGATTCCACGTTGCTATTGTCCTCAGGTCATTCTTGCCAGGATCTTTCTTTCTCTTTTCATGTACTTGCTTAATATACTGAATCTTACTACTGTCTCCAGACAGCCCTGCTTTTCTCTAATAGGTCAGGCAAAATGCAGGCTGCTTCCTTTCCACTTGTTAATGAAAATGGCTGTCTGTTAATGAAAACGACTCACTCACCAGGGCCCTCTGGCTGCCCTCTCTCTGTGGTAGGATAGAATGGAGGTTTCAAACCTCCACTTTGAAAGAGAATGTAAGTTCTTGCTTGGAGCCTGAAAAGTAGTCCCACCCTTGGATAGCACCTGATACTTCCAATAAGTGTCACCTTATTTACGATCCCTCCTGCAGCAGAGGCTGAAAACCTTAGGCTCCAGATCTTGGTTTTCCACAGAAAGGGCTTGGACAGTGTGCTACCTTCAGGGGTTTTATTCCAAAGGCTTACCATTTATGGAGTCAATATCTAGTTATAGACGTAACCACAAACCAAAACCCCTTATAGAGTCTCTTGAAGGCATGCAAGCCTCTCCATGAGAGGTCTGAGAAAAGTTTTCTGGCAATATGAAAACAAGTGTCAGGAGGTGTACAAAGGGGTTATCAGAGCTTGGGGGGCAGTGGATTCAAACTGGATGCTATGTAGCTCTATACATAGATAGATGTATAGATGGATAGAGCCCTTGATTGTCAATGGGTCGGCATTGTTAGTTAAAAAAGAACAGGACCATAATCAAGGATACAGTCTCCCAAGATTCACCACTACTATCCACAATGTAGGTATAAGGATTAAAATATTATTGAAAAGAAAGAAATTCTTAGGTAAAAGAATTCTAAAGTCCCAAAGGCTTCATATTCCAAAAGTTTTTCTCATTTAGAGAATTCCAGGATACATTGCAAAAGAGAGAGGTTTTTTATTTCTAGGTCCACATTAAGAAAATTCACTCTGAAATTATGAGATAGCGACAATCAATTTGAACAGGTAATAAATTAAAGCAAGTCAAACTTTATATTAGACCTCCACTTAAGATAGAATCAGTTCTCATCATGGAGTTTGGGGCTGTTTTCACTATTGTATTGTATTTTATTGCACTAAATTCGATGTGAAGTTTTCCTTAGGAGCTCTCCGTGGAATGAGAAAAATGGTTAGTATCTGGGCATATATTTTCCTTAGGGAAGAAGAGAAGGGTATGTAGTTTGAATAACTGATGTGCAACAGGTACTTTACAGATATGTTATTTATTCATTTGATTTTCTCAAAAAACAAGGTTAGTATTATCAGCCCCATTTTGCATATATGAACAAGGTCACAGCTAGTAAGTGGAAGACCCAGGCCTCAATGCAGGTCTTCCAGGCTCCAAGGCTCATGTGCTTTCCACTATTAAATGCCCTCATATATATTACAGGGTGTGTGAGTGCTGAGTTCCCTTCCTATTAAATGGGATGATAACATTTAAGAAGGCAAGAGTGACTCTTCTAATGCCAGAAAGAAATTCTAGTCCTACAGCTGAGCCTTAGAAATTTCTGCCTTAATACTTCAGTTAGTGTCTTGTTTCTCCCAATAACCAATTTCCTTCTGACCCAAGCTGACTGATTCCTTTGAAATTAGGGGTGATTTAAATTCACAATGATGCAGTGGTATGAGAAATGGGTAAGATCTGATTTTCCAATCCATCTCATCTGTCAAAGCTAACTATGCTCTCCTTTCTCTAACAAAGTGATTGTGAAACTTTGCTATGCATAAGATAAGCCTGGTGAATGTTCTTGGCTTCTACTCTAGAGAGTCGGGAGAATCTGGGGTGAGGCCAAAACCTGCCTTTTTCACAAATATTCCAGGTGATCAGGGAAATTGTGTTTGTCAGTGCCTTATTTTTCTCATTACTCTCTTTTTCGTTTTTTGTTTTTGTTTTAAACCTCACATCCACTTGGGGTTGGGATTTCTTTTATAAGCCATGGTCTTAGTTTGTGAGGGCTGCTATAACAGAGTGCCACAGACTAGCTGGCTTAAAAAAAATGAATTTATTGTCTTAAAGTTGAGAAGGCTAGAAGGCTGAAATCAAGGTGTCGGCAGAGCTGTGCTGCTGCTTCCTCTTAAAGCGAAGAATGTGTTCCATGCCTCTCACCTGGCTTTTGGTGGGTGGCTGGCAATCCTTGACATTACTTGCTTGTGGCAGCATAACAGTCTCCCTCTGTCACATGGCCATCTCTCTCTCTCTTTCTGGTCTTGTCTCTCTAACTGTGTCCAAATTTCCTCTCCTTATAAGGATACCAGTCATATTGGATTAGGGCCCACCCTGATCCAATTTGGCCTCATCTTAACTAATAACATCTTCAAAGACCCTATTTACAAATAAGCTCATTTTCATGGGACCAGGGCTTAGGACTTGAACACATCTTTTGGAGGAGACACAATTCAATCCTTAACACCAAGTTTTTTGGTTCTCTGCACCTCTAGAACTGCACTGCTTGTGTATGGTCTGGGCTTATGAAGGCTCAGGACTAAAGCCAGAAAAACAGAGGTAAGACCTCATAGCCAGAGATTCTGAGAAACAAGACACCTCAGTTAGGAGGAATAGAAGCGGCCCCTGTATAACTATTGATGGTATATTATTCTGTTGGAAAAATGGGCATATAGTCAAAGACAAACACAAAAGGGTGACACCAACCTGAGGGAATCATGCCAGAATGGCTGAGGCTGGTGGAAAATCCTAAGAGCAAAAACAAGGGCTTTTAAGAAGTTACATGGGATTAAAAACAATGAAGAAATAAAGGCCAGGAGCAGATGATGTCATGTTAGCAGATGACAGGGCAAGCAGCACTGCTCATTTCCTGTTTTTCTTCCCTCTTCCATCAAGAAGAAGGATCTCCAAACTGAAAATTTACAGAATAACATGGCTTAAAGAGACATGTCATCCAGAGAGGGGAGAGGGGATGGGAAGGAAGACCTAATTGCACGACGTGAGAGTAACTTTCAAGACCAGATGAATTACACCACAGAGCTCCAGAACCTTGTAATGGGGAAATAACTCTGTCATTGGTTATCTGTAAAGCCTTGGAGAAAGAGGTGCCAAATGACTGGAAGCAAACAAATCTTCTGGTTTTCCCTAAAGTTTGTTTCTAGAAACCATAAATGTTAATCCCCTGCACACTTGTAGAAGAGACGATGAATCAATTGGGCAGAACTTAGAAAAGAGAGGAATCATCAACAGGAGCCAGCATAGGCACTGTAGAAACATGTCATGCCAAAGTCTCTGTTTTTCTTTTTTAAATAAAGTTGCCCAGTAGGCAGTAGACATAGAGTTCAGACATGTCAGCTCCTGTGTCCTGAGCATCTTCCTAGAAAACTATTTTAAGAAAGAGGACCTCTTCCTTCGAAAGAGAATTGTTCAGAAACACAACTGTCTAAATTAGCATTTGGACTCAACCAGGTAGTTTCTCTAGCTTCCAATCCTTCTTTTCCACCCACTCAGACTCACATCATCTCTTGTGTATACCAAAGAGCAAGTTGCCATGGCAACAAGGCTCCAACTGGCTTCAGGTCCTTGGACTGAGGCTTTTGCCCTATCTCCTTGATTTGCACAGGGATTTCAGCTCCTTCTCTGTCTAATGTCAAGTTCCATATTCTGACTCTACCTTCTCAAATAACACTCCCATTGGCTTTCCAGTCCGCATTCTGATGGCTTAGCCCCCTTTCTCT
>JAQZBX010015514.1:0-37469 GCA_029593785.1 Cabassous unicinctus | reverse complement strand
AAAAAAAAAGAAAGAAAGAAAGAAAGAAAGAAAACACTCAAAAAACTCAAGGCAGGAAAATAGGGGAAGAGGAACAGAGAACAGAAAGGACAACTAGAAAAACATAGCAACTGACTTAAACCCAGCAATATCAACAATAGCATTAAAGGTAAACACACCAAAACACTAAATCAACAGCAGACACTATCAGAAATGAAGGATATTGAGAAATAACCAACTACATGCTTTCTACAAGAACACACTTTAAATATAAGCACACAGGTAACTTAAAAGGAAAATGATGAAAACAATATCTGATGCAAACTGCAGTGGATAAATTAACATTAGACAAAAGAGATTTCAGATCAATGAATAATCAGAGATAAAGAGGACATTTCATGCTGTTAAAAGATTCAGTTCATCAAGAGAATATAAGAACATTCCTAATAAAAGAGATCTCATAACTATCAACCAAAACCAGACAGAATTAAAGTGGAAATAAACAAATCTACAATCATGTTTTCAGATTTCATCACTCTTCTCAGTAATTAATGGAATAATAAGCCAAAAATCAGTAAAATAAAGAATATGTAAATGATACTATGTAGCAAATTGACCTGTTTGATAATTGTATTAGTCAGCCAAAGGGGTGCTAATGTGATTTACCAAAAATGGTAATTTCTTTACAAAGGGTATTTATTTGGGGTAGAAGTCCACAGATACCAGGCCATAAAGCGTTATGTTTCTTCTCTCACCACAGTCCATTGCCACGTGTTAGAGCAAAATAGCTGCTGGCGTTTGCCAGGGTTCAGGCTTCTGGGGTTCCTCTCTTCCCGGGGCTGCGTTTCTCACAGGGCTTAGCTCCTGTTTCCTCCACAAGGTCAGCTGTAGATGATCAGGCGAATGGCTTGCTTCTCTTCTGGGGCCGTCTTTCCAACATCAACACTGCTTCTCAAAAGACTGCTACAACTCTCTTCTTGCCAAACCTTTTATATTTGATTCCCCACCCACCAAGGGGTGGGGTTTAATGCCCTACTGATGTGGCCCAGTCAACGCCCTAATCATAACTTAACCATGCCCAGATTAACAGATCAATTTATAAGCATGATCCAATTATATTTTTGGAATTCATAATTGCATCAAACTACCCAGCTGCAACAATAATTATAGAACTTTGCCCAAAAATTGCAGAATATACATTTTTCACATCCACATGGAACATTTAAGTATATAGATCATATCCTGACATATAAAATAAGTCTTAATATATTTGTAAGGGTTAAAATCTTAAGAGCTTGTTATCTGACAATACTGGAATTAATGAGAAATCATAACAAAATGATACCTAGAAATCTTCCAATTTGCTGGCAAGCACACTATTCTATATAACTCATGGCCAAAGATGAAAGCACAAAGGAAGTTAAAATAGTTTTAACTTAATGGCAATGAAATCACACAACATATGAAAATGTGTGGGCTGTAGATAAAGCAGTGCTTAGGAGAAAATTTAGATTTAAATACTTATTTTAGAAGAGAAGAAAGATTTAAAAAATCATTTAAACATAAAACAAAAGAAACTAGAAAAAGAAGAGAAAATTCAGTGCAAAGTAAATAGAAGGCAAGGAATAAAACAGATAAAAGTAGAAATTGATAAAATTAAAAGGACAAAAATAGAAAAACTCAATATAACAAAAAAATGTTTTACAGAAATATCAATAAAATAAGAAAAGGTTACACTAGTTGGACTGATCAAGAACAAAAAATGTAGATAGATAAATAGAGAGCTATTCAAGTGACCAATACTGACACAAGAAAAAATGGAAAATTTGAGTAGATCTATATGTAATAAAAAATTAAACTCATAATTTAAAACCTTCTCCAAAAGAAATGTGCATGGCCCTGATCACTTCACAGGTAAGTTTTTCCCAAACATTTAAGGTAAAAATAATATCAGACTTACACAAAGTATTTCAGAAAATGGAGGAACAAGGAGACTTTCACATCTCTTCTATGAGTCCAGAAAAAAGCTGATGCCCAAAAAATGCAAAGACATTCTGAGAAAAGGAAACTTTAAATCAATTTCTCCCATAAATAGAGATGCCAAAATACTCAAAAATATTAGCAAACCTAATACAGCATAATATAAAATACAAACACATGAAAATATTTGCAACCCCATTAGTTATTAGGGAAACTAATTTAAAAATCACATCAACGTACCATCATGTCTACTAAAATAACAAAAATTAAAAATCTGGCAATACCAAATGTTGATTAGAATGTGCAGCAGTTCGAAATATCACACAGTGTTAGTAGAATTGAAATAGTACTTTGGAGAACGTTTTGGTAATTTTTCATAAAGTTTAACATACTCTTACCATATAATTCAATAATGACAAGCCTAAATATTTACCCACAATATATGAAAACATACATCCACACAAAGAGAACACAAATATTATAGCCACTTTATTTGACATAGTGACGAAGTGGAAAAAACCCAATGTTTATCATTCATAATTTTTATCATTCATAAATGTGCAATTGTGGTATAAACACAAACTACTCAAACCCACAACATGAATGAATCTCACTAATATGTCCAGCAACAAAGAGTACTTTCTATCAATTACATTTACATACTTATGGAAATGTTAAAATTAATAAATAGTGAGAGAAATAATAGCACAAGTTTGCTGGGGTGGGTGGTAAGGCAGATTGCCTGGAAAGGGACATGAGACAATATTTTGGGGTGATGAAAATTATTTTATAATTTTATTGGTATGGCAGTTTTATGGGTGTAAAATTTAGCAAACTCTTCAGAGCATACATTTAAAATGGATGCTTTATTATTGGATGCTAAATTAGAAGATTATATACATACGTATATGGAAGATAAATAGAAACTAAAGTGTTAGTGTCAACTGCAAAATAAGGTGACTTAATCTTATCTTGATATCATGCAATTTTGAAAACCTGACTTACATATGAAAGTTTCTCCACATTCCCATGCAAATATTTATGGGGGTTCTTTCCCACCCACAGAACCCCAGCTTCTTATCACCTCTGCTACATTTAATCCTTTCCAGCAGAGTCAACTAACAGAGATATAGGGAGTAATACAACAAACTATATAACACACTGTGTAATTGAAATGGACCATAATCACTAATATTAAAGACAGTGAATCATTCTAATAGAGCTGTGTTCAGCAAACAATGAAAAATTATGTGCCAGAAAAGCTAATGCTGGTTTTAAAATGAATAGAAATGAAACGAAATGGAACCTCAGTCATTATTCATAAAGGTCAATTTAACCTGATTATTTTTTCCCAGCATCACAGTTTTGTGATTACTGTTGTATACCTGAGTGCCATTTTATAACCTAATAAGAGTATAAAATAACCATCTGGTAATGATTTTGTTTAGAGCTGAGCCTAAATAGTCTCCTAACCAGCATCAAGTTACACATGCTACTGTTTGCAAAGCAATGTTCCAATGTAGTAGCGGGTATCCAAGTCTTAGGCAGCATGGGGCATTCACTAATTAGATTTTAGCAATTCTAAAAGAAACAGACACGTATGGGTTACTCTTAGGTGAAATATTACTTTCCAAAACGAGCTATCATTTATTTAACTCTACCTTTTCCACAATATTTGCCTGCAAATATACTTTGTCGTCTGGAAGAAGGTGCCCTGAAATTAGACTCTTACTTGACATAGGATGCTGACATTGCAACTTGCGGATAACTTCCAGCAAAGCTTTAAAATTCCAGATATAGAAACCTATATAAAAAGTTAATTAACAAACCCACAACTTCTTTAATGAAAATTTAATTAAAATATGCCTAAACAATTTCATAATCAACACTATGGGAACTATTAATAGTATTTGGGTTGCAAACAAACTATTTAGTAGAGAAAAATTTCCATTATAAGGGGATTTATCCAGCATCTCTATAGAGTCTATCAACAAGTTGACTCATTTTTTTTCTATAAAATCATCCTATTTTGTGCTTATCTCATTTTTAATTTTACTGAAATCCCAAAGAGACAAATTAGTAAGGTGGCAGAGCCTGGCTGAGTGCCTTCATTAGCTCAACACTAATAACTTCTTTCAGCACCACGAATAGCGTCTGACATCACAATTCAAGCTTATCCAAAAGCTAATTATTTTCCTGTTATAAAACAAAGGTTCTATATCAAAGACCCATAATATGGCACAGTACACCCTCTAGATGCACCGATTTGTAAAATAAATCAACTGTGTCAAGGAGGAATTTAAGCAGAAATTACAACAAATTGCAATTATACTTGAATGGTGCACTATTTAAAAAGTTTAAATGCATTGTCAGTTATTCATGGCAAGATGGCACCTATGCCATTCTGAGGGTTTGTGGGGAAAGGCAGTATCTCATCTGTCACAGTAATAAAAAATATATACCTCTCTCCTGTTCTTGCAAATTATAGATTCGATTATAGCTTACTTCATAAATATTTAAATGTTGTCTTTGTAAAAAAGACCTAAGGACCTCCGACAGAATGAATGAAGAAATATTTTAATTATATATACATGTGCATAAGTGCACCTACCCAAATGACCACCTGTTTGGTTTAGGCAGTTATGCTATTGCATATTTTGAATAGGTAGGGCCTCTCAAACAAGGAGCAAAATTTATCCGTCAGCTCACTTACAAAAACAAAGGCAGTTCATTCCCAGAGGCCATGGAGCCCATCTGTCAGATTACATCGCATCCTCAGAGATTCAGGAGAGTTGGAAGAAAAACCAAAGTGTACTGAACTGAGAATTACACTTAGATGCTAATTATCACCCCACAGAATTTCCCAGTGGACATAAGTCTACAATATTTCAAAAATAAAGCAGACTTGAAGAAGAAAAGAATATTTCTACTTCTTCCTTTCTTAAGACAGTAGCTGCTCATTTGGTGCAATGCTTTGCATGTTGGTTTACCTGTCGTGAGCTCTTCTGAGGTCTCTCGGACTACAGCCCACATTCAAAAGAAGGGCAGAAGTGAAACAAGATGCCTGAGGCCCATCATAGGAAACATGCAATCTAGAAAGCTGTGAACCAGCACAGGTAATTAAAAGTATTCTCCACACCTGACTCAATGTTTTTCAGTGACTTTAAATTTCCTTTCTGTCCATTTTCTCTTGATCCTGTAATCACGGTTGCTTCTTCTTGCACTGCCACTCACACACCTGTTTTATTTATTTATTTGTTTATTATTTTAAGGTACCGAGGACTGGGGATTAAATCTGGGACTTCGCATGTAGGAAGCTGGTGCTCAACCACTGAGCCACATCAGCTCCCGAGTTGGCTTTTTTGTTGTTTGTTTTGCTTGTTGTTTGTTTTTGTTTTTTAAGGAGGCACAGGGAACCGAACCCAGGACCTCCCGTGTGGGAAATGGGCATTCAACCTCTTGAGCCACGTCCGTTCTCTACCTGTTCTTTTCAACCCTTGATTTGAAAGAAGACAAAACAATTCAAGTCCATGAATTGCTGTGTGTAATTTTGTCTTGTGCCCTATTTGAACTTGGCCTATGGAGCCATTTTTCATATTAATATCAGCTATTTGTTTTATTCACCATCTACTCCCTCCCTTTCACTTCCCTTGGTTTGTTTCTTAGGTTTTTATCTCCAAATCTTTGGTTACATGCCAGGAAGACGTCTGCCCCTTGAGTTCATTTGTTATTCCAGTCTCGTACATGTTATTGAGTTATTTTCTTTGCTGCAATCAGTCTTTAAATACAATCCAGTAAAGATACAGCAATGATTTTTGACAACCTGACCTTTCTCAGCTTTCTTACACTTGTTTAATTAGGTACTACGTGCAGCTGTGACTTGATCTTTACAGTTTTCCACTGGAAAAGAGATATGTTGTTTAAAGAAGGTCAGATTTGGCAGGCTTTCTAGTTACTTCAGGAACTGACATTGGAGGCTTGGAAGACTGAAGGACTAGGGAATGCTATATTTGTTTTCTTAAACATAATTTTAAAAATCTGATTTGGAAAGACCACTTGACTCCAAGGAAAACTTATGAGATACAGAGCTTTTCACTTCTGGTTTGACAGTTTGAAGTGATTGCAAGTCATGACTCTGGAAGTAACCAAAATGGATCATTTTTTGGTCCATATTCAATAAGATGGCAGGCCAAAGCTCAGCTTCTAATAGGAAAAAATTCCACTTCAAGTAGTTCAAAAGCAAAGATGTTATGCTAATTCCAGGTGAAAGTGTGCAAGTCTAGTGTGGTTAGATATAGAGTGTCTGATTTATAGAAATTAGTGGAGGAAGGCAATGCAAAAGTACCCCATCAGTGATTTGGTCTTAGAAAACATTATGGTGAAATATTGAAAGCCTGATAGAAGTAGAACTTAATCTGAAATGAAGACTTTGAGTTCAAGTTACAAAATTGTCACCAACTATTATATGTTATTAAAGCAAGATATTTCACCATTCTTGGTGTAACATTTTATCTCTATAATTATAAGTAGCATGAACATAACCAGTAAGCATATTTTAATATTTTAGTCATATTCAATTTTTGTAACAGGTATATGTGAGACTCTTATTGCTATGCTTATTATCTCAATGAAGTTCAATAGTTTCTCTAAAGTAGTATAAGTAGAAGGTGATAAAACTGAGATTTAGAACCATGTCTACAGAGCAAAAATCCTGTTTCTCTTTTGTTATTAGGCACTGATTCTGCACAATGATGGAGTTTATGTATGGTCTCTATATGTTTCCCAGCAACTTTCATATGCGTCTATTTCATTCTATCACCCAGGCAAAGAAGGGCCAGCACCTTTAAATCAGAACCTACAGTGATATCCACTCTTATTGTAACCCATCTCTCTGTTTATATGTTCATTGTTTTTCGTTGTTGTTGTTGGATAAGATATATCTTTAAACCAATTAAGAAAAAAGTTTCCACTCTACTTTGTGCTTCAGATATCTGTTTTCTCAGAGTAGAATAACTCTGTATCGTTCCTTAGAAAATACTGATGATCCAAAAAAATCAGTCCAACTTGATTTAATTCAATTCAGTAAGCACTTTTATTGTACGCTTATCTTATAATCAATTCAATGATAGATTTTGTGGGAGTTATAGAAAAATGTGATGATTTCTGCCTTGCAGGAATGTAATATTTCATTTTAATAATATGATACTGACATACACCACACCTCAATAAAACTATAGGATGGTTACTGATTATGTTTCAAAAGGAGAAATCTTGTTATACAATTTCAAAGCAGAAAGAATGCAATAGTAGATGAATTGTCATGGAAAAATACGGAAAACCTGGAGTTCAATATGTGCTCCGAATGATGAATAAAATATGTCTCAATAAAGGTGTAAGAGAAAGTAATTTCTGTATGTATTAAAGATTCTGAAGTGGGACTTTACATAGAATTCATACAGCAACACAGCACAGTGAGAAAATATCCTTCCCTGGAGAAGAAGGTGTATTTGGGAGTGCAGGTGAAGAGAAGATTCCATGAATTTTGCAACCATTTGCAGTGGCTTCATCAAAAGGTAAATTGTCAAAATATGAAATGACATGTGCACATGACTATTTTTTGTATCTTGTTTTTTATGTAATTACAAAGACTGAAAACAGCCCCAATGTCCTTCATAATGGGCTGCTTAAATAAAACTAAGATATATTTCCACATGGAATACTATACAGGTGTACAAAAACAAATAAGATCTCTATATACAGATTATGAAATGATCTCCAAGATGTGTTGTTAAGTGAGGGGTGCAAATCAATATTTCAAATGTGCTATCTTTTATACATCTAAGAGGGAAACACACATATGCCTAAATTAGGAAAGGATAAACCACATATAATAAAAAAAACATCAACCATAAGGCCAGAGATAGGATAAAGTGGAGGAGGGACAGAGAAGGGAATAATATTTTTCTAAATGTGCCTTGTTTTATAGTTTTAATTTGGAACCCTGTATTTTACAAACTAAAAACAAAAGTAAATTTGAGAAGGAAAGAAAGAAAAATAAACTTTAACAAATAAACCAAACTCCTTCTCAAATTAGTGGCATTATAACAGAAAAATAAAAGTTACTTATTTTATCTCTGATGGGACATATTCTAAGGACTAAAAGATCTACCATTTTCAGTCATCTTATAAGCAGTAATATTGATACCACTTTTTTGAAGTAATTTGGATAGCTAAATAGGTAGATGATAGATAGATAATAGATAGATAGATACACTGATTTAGACATAAGCAAATAAATAATAATGTAAATGTTGTGGATTAGGAATTAAGATTTTCAATATAATAGATGTGTGATGGAAGTTTAAAATCAAAGAAGTTATGTAAAAACCCTGTAATTTCAAATTTCAATTGGAAATATCATATGAATTCATTTTATATATATATAATTCCTAGTTATAAGATGCCAAAAGCCTAGGAGCAATGACAACACATTAGAAAGAGAACAAATATAAAGAAGATAGAGGAAGAAATAAGTCAAATTTAAAAAGTGAGGTATTATACCGAACAAATGAATTGGTTTTGCCAACCAACCAAAGGCATTTTATAAATGGAAAACTCCATTATGGAATAAAAGAAAATTACAGGACATAAATGCAATATGTGGACTTTCTTTATATCCTGATTCAAACATACCAACATTAAGGATATTTGACTATCCATTGTGTATTAAATAATATTTGATACTATTAAGAAACTTTTATTTGTAGTCCTTGTTATTTAGAAATATATAGCAAAGTATTTACAAGTGAAATGATATGATATTCAGGAATTGGATTACAATACTCCAAAAAAAATAAGTAATTGAGAGTTTAAATTGCCCAAGATTGGCAAAATATTGTTAATTGTTGAAGATCAATAATGGGTATGTTCCAGTCATTTCACTACTATCTCTGCTTTTGTGTAGATTTGAAAATTTCCACAATGAAAACAGGAGAAAGGAAGGAAGGAAGAAAGGGAGGGAGGGAGGGAGGAAGGGTAGTTAACTTCTGCCCTGAGTATGGATAATTTCAGATGACAATGAAGGGTAACTTTCTATGAAGAGTGGTAGTGGCCTTCCATATATTTCTCAGGCTTTCACTTGTCATCATCAAACATTAAATGACTCAAATGAATCTGTTTTAAATTAAGTTCTTATTAATACATTCAGTCATTTATTTAACAAATATTTATTTAGGACCTACTGTATAATGTAATGTATAATGATATATTGCTGGACAAAAACAAAACTTTCTCTTCCCTCACAGAGAATTCATTATGGTGGAGAGAGCAAGACGAAAACAAAGCAAGCAAATGAATAAAATGACTGTGGGCTTTGACAATTGCTATAAAGAAAACAAGCAAGGAGCTTAGAGTATTAGAAAGGAAGAGTGTGACTTCAGGGTTACGAAGAAAAGTCTCCATGTGGGTAATAATGAAGCTCTGACCTAGAGATGACAAAGAGAGAGAAATGAAGCTTTCCAAGCAAAGGATCAACAGATGCTTTGGTAAGTAGGAAACTGAAATAATCCCACAATTCTAGGGCCTTAGTATACACACAAATTCTCCCGCTTATTCAATTAACACTACTCTAGGTACTTCAGTGAAATGATTTTGCCACAGCAATTAAGGTCCTCTATCAGTTGACCTTCAATTAGGGAGATTATCCAGATGGACCTGATTTAATCACAAGAATCCTGTAAAAGCAGAGAGTTTTCTCCGGCTGGTCATGGAAGTACAGCCAGCATTTTGAAGCATGGAAATGTTGCTGGTTTGAAGATGGAAGTGGTCATGTGGCAAGCAATGTGGGTAGCATCTAAAAGCTGAGAGCAACCCTCGGCTAACAGCTAGCAAGTAAACAGACACCTCAATCCTATAACCTCAAAGAACTGAATTCTTCCAACAAAAAGCAGGATTCCCCTCACCCCCAGGGCCCCAAAATAGAACTCAAAGTGACAGCTTAATTTTAGCCTTGTCATAATCTAAGCAGAGAACCCAGCCACAATCTGACCTACAAAACAGTGAGTCTTTCATACAACATTTGAAGGGATGCTCTCTGGGAGGTAATTTAGCAGTGGAAAATGGAATACTCTTACCTTTAGGTAGTGTGGGCTCGTAGTAGATGTAAATGGTGCGTTCGTTAAAGAAGTGTGAGACAGGAGAAGACTTTGGGTTTCATTTCAGTGATACAAATAATCTGGGTGTCATAAATCAAGGAAAGGAGAGTTTGGATGCAATAGTAAAAGTAAGTGTAGATTTAAGAGGATTTAGGTACCGGTTATGTGGGGACAAGGAAGAAAAAAACCAGAGGCAAAGGTTATAGAATCTCATCTTTAGTTGATCAGAAATTTGGTGATGCAGAAAGTGGCAAATTAGAGGGGCAGATTTGTAGGAAAAGGACACTGATTTGAGTCATTGGAAAATACAATTCAATTGTATTGGAAAATACAATTCAAGAGCAGATAGCAGTTGGAAATGCTGGATAGAAACTAAACAGAAATGCTGAACTGTAGAAAAATATGTGTTAGTCATTTAAACAAAATGAATAAATATGTAAATAGATGAATTTGTGAAAAGAGAGAGAAAACAAGAGACCCAGGGACTGAACATACAGCGAATTACAGTGGTGTTTTAGAGTGGCTTGCACAAGCTTGCCTGAGGGGATTTTGCACATCTCCCCCCAACCCTGAATTCACTGACTTCTCACCTTGCTAGCTTGAACGAAGCCATAGTAGCAGTATTTAAATAATGGATATCACAAAACTGAAAACCAGGGTTCCCCACATCCCCTGAGAGCCAGTTGTTAAATATTTACTGGTATACTACTGAATATAGGGGAGAGGAATTTTAAGAAGAGCTGGAGCCAAGATAGTTAAAAAGAAAGAAGACCTAAGGCAGAAGTAGCTGTCATAAAGAATGTGGGTGCCCATTACATAAATTGCTTGGGATGTTCAAAAAGTATAAATGGCTTTGGTGACTATGAATTTATCATTAACACACAAGAACACTTTCCATAAGGTAGTGGTCAAAAGACAAGGAATTGAGTCAAGATCAGAAGCTGAGAAAATAGATCCTAAATAGAATGTTATTATTTGATCCAAATGACATGGTTTAGTAAGATATTTGCTGGAATAAGAATTAGAGGATCTGAGTCCCTTATGTTGACACTATCATTTGTCTCTCTTGGCCTGTTTCTCATTTCTAAACTCAGATGTTTGTTTTCTGTACAACCCATTTCAGCTCTATTAATGAGGATTTGATTTTCCAAAGTTTCCAGAGAATCAGTTAAAATAATAGAAACAAAACTCCTGCATCCTCACACCCACCTCAGCTTCCTTAGACCACATTGCCATAATTGCATCCTTTCTCCCGTGACCTCTATAGCTGCAGCCATCTCTTATAGGAATTAAACACATGCATCATCCCACGTTTTGGTAAAGGTATTGTTTAAAAAGAGGAAGACCACCGGCAGTCAACTGGGGTTGATTAATGTGCTATCTTTGGAGTGGAGGAAGGAAGGGCAAGTATTGTATTAAGCAAATCCACCCCTTCTCCTCCAACTCCCAGGCTCATATTGTTCAGGCAATGCTCTCAAGCCAACTGAAGTGACTCCTTGTGGGTGAAAGAATACTGATTTTTTTTCTTTTTCATGCTAAATTTTTTAACATCTTTAAAATTATTTTATCAAATATTCATCCAGGCAAAAGCTTAACTTCTTCTTTTCCTCCTAAGTGACTTCATAGATAACATGTGAAGCTAAGTCTCCTTGGGAGCATATTTATTGGCTAGGTTTTCTTCAAATGTCTGATATTCAACAGAATTTTCTAAATATAGGATCATGTCATCTGTGAGTAGTAAGAGTTTTACTTCGTCTTTTCCTATTTGGATGCCTTTTATCTTTTTTCTTCTCTAATTGCTCTAGGTAGAATTTTTCGTTCAATGTTGAATAACAATGGTCACAGTGGGGATCCTAGTCTTGTTTCTGATCTTAGAGGGAAAGCTTTCAACCTTTCCCCATTGAGTACAATGTTGGCTGTGGGTTTTTCATATATGCCTTTTATCATATTGAGGAATTTTCCTTCTATTCCTATCTTTTGAAGTGTTTTTATCCAGAAAGGATGCTGGATTTTAATTTTAATTTTTTAGAAGATTTATTTAAATCCCATTGTTTTATGCTCACTGTCTGCTCTCTGTGTCTATTTGTTGTGTGCTCGTTTTCTTTTTAGGAGGCACTGGGAACTGAACCCAGGACCTCTCATTTGGAAGGGAGGCACGCATTGGCTTGGGCCACCTCTGCTCCTACTTGTTGTGCCTCACATTGTGTTTCCTCGTTTTGTCTCTCCGTTGCATCATCTTGTTGCATCAGTTTGCCACGCCAGCCCATTGCTAAGTTCACTGTCATGCTCATCTTCTTTAAGAGGTACCATGAACTGAACCCGGGACCTTCCATGTGGTAGGCAGGCGCCAAACTGCTTGAGCTACATCCACTTCCCAGGATGCTGGATTTTGTCAAATTCATTTTCTGTATCAATTGAGATGATCATGTGTTTTTCTTCCTTCAATTTTTTTAATGTGGTGTGTTATGTTAATTGATTTTCTCATGTTGAACCATCCTTGCATTCCAGGAATAAATTCCACTTGGTTGTGGTGAATAAGTCATTTGATATGCTGTCAGATTCTGTTTTCAAGTATTTTGCTGAGAATTTTTGCATCTATGTTCATTAGAGAGATTGGTCTGTAATTTTCTTTTCTTGTATCTTTATCTGGCTTTGGTATTAGCATGATGTTGGCTTCATAAACTGTGTTGGGTAATTTTCCTCCCTCTTCAATTTTTTGGAAGTGTTTGAACAAGATTGGTATTAATTCTTCTCAAAATGTTGGGTAGAATTCCTGTATAGCCATCTGGTCCTGGACTTTTCTTTTTTGGGAGATTTTTGATGACTGATTCAATCTCTTTAGATGTAATTGGTTTAAGTTCTTGAATTTCTTGTAGTGTCAATGTAGGTTGTTTGTGCATTTCTAGGAATTTGTCCATTTCATCTAGGTTGTCTCGTTTTTGCACACAATTTCTCATAATATCCTCTTATCCTTTTTATTTCTGTGGGGTCTGTTGTAACTTTGCCCCTTTCATTTCTGATTTTATTTATTTGCACCTTCTCTTTTTTTTTCCTTTGTTAGTTTACATAGGAATTTTTCAATTTATTGACCATCTCAAAGAACTACCTTTTGGTTTTGTTGATTTTCTCTCTTACTTGTTGTTGTTGTTGTTCTCAATTTCACTTATTTCTGCTCCTTTCTTTATTATTTCTTTCCTTCTGCTTACTTTGGGGAAAGTTTGCCGTTCTTTTTTCTAGTTTCTCCAGTTGTTCTGTTAGATCTTTGATTTTAGCTCTGTCTTCTTTTTTCAATATAGGCATTTAGGACTATAAATTTCCCTCTCAAGCCTGCCTTACTGTATCCCATAAGTTTTGATAAACTGTTCTCATTTTCATTCATCTCAATGTAATACTAAGTTCACTTGCAATTTCTTCTTTGACCCACTGTGTTGTTCAGCCTCCACACATTTGCAAATTTACCTTTTTCCCATCTATTATTGACTTCCGGTTTCATTCCATCATGATATGAGAAGGTGCTTTGTATAATTTCAATATTTTTATATTTATTGGGACCTGCATTGTGACCCAACATATGGTCTATCCTGGAGAAAGATCCATGAGCACTTGAGAAGAATGTATAACCACTGAGTTTGGATACAATGTTCTGTATATGTCTGTTAGGGCTAACTTGTTATCATATTGCTCAAGTTCTCTGTTTCCTTGTCGATCTCCTGTCCAGTTGTTCTATCTAATGATGTGAGTGGTGTGTTGAAGTCTCCCACGATTATTGTAGAGATGTCTATTTCTCCCTTCAGTTTTGCCACAATTTGTCTAATGTATTTTGGGACACCTTGGTTAGGTGCATAGATATTTATGATTTATTTCATCCTGGTGGATTTTCCCTTTTATTAATATATAATGGCCTTCTGTATCTCAAAACTATTTTTGCATTTATTGTCTGTTTTGTCCAATATCAGTATATCTTCCCCTGCTCTTTCTTGGTTACTGTTTGTGTGGAGTATCTTTTTCCAAACTTTCACTTTCAGCCGGTTTGTGTTCCTGGGTCTAAGGTGAGTCTCTTGAAGGCAGCATATGAATGGCTCATGTTTGTTTGTTTGTTTTTATCCATTCTACCAGCCTATATTTTTTTGATTGGGGAGTTTAATCCATTCATATTCAATGATATAACTGTAAATGCATTATTTACTTCAATCATTTTATTCTTTGGTTTTCATATGTCATATCTTATTTTCATCTGTCTTTTCACTATTTTGGTTATCCTTTCTGCTGTTCTTTTTTCTGTACTCTCCTCCAAGCCCCTCTCTTCTGTCTTTTTCTTTCAGGCTGTAAGGCTTCCTTTAATATTTCCTGCAAAGTTGGATTCTTTTTATGAAATCTCTTAGTTTCTGTTTGTTTGCGGGTACTTTAAACTCACCTTTATATTTGAGGGATATTTTTGCTGGATAAAGAATTCTCGGCTGGCAATTTTCCTCTTTCAGTATCCTAATTGATTCATACTACTATTTTCTTGCCTCCATGGTTTCTGATGAGAAATTCACACTAAGTTTTGTTGCATGTCCCTTGTATGTGATGATTTGCTTCTCCCTTGCTGCTCTGAGAATTTTCTCTTTATTGTTGACATTTGACATTCTGAATAGTATGTGTTTTGGAGTAAGTCTATTCACTTTTATTCTGATTAGGGTATGCTGTGCTTCTTGGATATGTAAGTTCATTTCTTTAATAAGAGTTGCAAAATTTTCAGTTATTCTTTCCTCAAATAGTCTTTCTGCCCCTTTTCCCTTCTCATCTCCTCCTGGAACTCCCATGACATGTATGTAGTTGTACTTCATGTTACCATTCAACTCCCTGAGCTCCTGCTCAGTTTTTCCATTCTTTTATCTCCCTGTTTTTCTCTCTCTTCAACTTCTGCTGTCTGTCTTCTGCATCACTTATTCTTTGTTATATCATTTCAAGTCTGCTGCTGTATGTCTGTAATGTGTTTTTTATCTCACCTATTGTGTCTTTCATTCCTAGAAGCTCTATTATTTTTCTTTTCAGGTTTTCACATTCTTCTTTGTTCTTGCCCAGTGTCCTCTTGATGTCCTTTATCTCTTTAGCCATATTGTCTTTCAACTCATTGATTTGATTTGGGAGATATGTATGAACTCATTGATTGGTTGTTTCAAATCCTGTGTCTCATCTGGGGATTTGGTACATTCCTTTGCTTGGGCCATAGCTTCCATTTTCTCAGTATGGCTTGTAATATTTTGCTGATGTCTAGGCATCTCTTTATCATGGTGAGTTTACTCTGTTGCTCAATTTCTGCAAGAGATTTAGTGGCAGAAGGCTATGTGTTTTACTTCCATTCTTTGATTCTTTGTTCAACCTGATTTAGCTCTTTAGGAGTATCCCTGTTTAGTTGCTCACATCTGGACCAAGGGCCCAGTAATGATTTGCAGACCTGCTTCCAAGGGCCTTGGTGAGGGAGACTGTAAAGGCCCCAAACAGTCTCTCATTTATTTACTTTTTAATGTCCTCACATGCACTTTCTTGGTCAGCCAGCAGATGGCACTCTGCAGTAGCCCTCTCATTTCAAACCTGGTCAGTATTTGTTCACTGCAACACTGACCACAACCATGTAGCAGAAGATCCTGCCTCAAGGTTCTCAGAGCCTCACAAATCAAACTTTCTCAGAGCCTCTTCTCCAACCTTTGCCTCAGTCCCCTCCCTTTTCCTTGGTAGGAAATAATTTCACTCCCCTCTATGTCCTCAATAAGTAGTCATGGTCAGTAGGGAGGGTGTTTGTTAGAGTTAGATTTCTTTCATCATCTTCTGGTTCCCAGTGGCACAGCCCCACCTGGTCTCGGAGGGCTTGTGAGACACAGCAGACTAAATTTGTTTGCCAAAAAGCTGAATCAGTCTAAGACAGTACTTTTCTCTCCTCTTTCTTGGGGAGATGGACCCTTGCAGCTTCCTCTGTCCATAGCCACTGGCCAGAGGCCAGAGAATTCAAAGCTGTTTGTTCCAACAATGGGGGTATGGGTGCCAGCAGCTGCAGCCTTTACTTACATAGTTTTCCTGCTGAGATTCTTTTCCTGTGCCCCTCTCTCTTCTGGGTGGTGTCCAGCTTTCCCCTTGTGCCCTAATCCCTAAAACATTTTTTTTCAAGTTATTAAAATAATGTCATTTAATTGGAATATTATACAATACTTCCCCTTCCCCTTCCCCACACTTTGTCACAAGCATAACAGAACTCCAGTATAGCAACAGATTACAGCTGAAAAAGCGGCAAGGTAAAGACTTACTCTAAGGAGGAGTATTTAGGGAAGCCCAAAGTAGAGAGGAGACAAAACCAAGAAAACTAGAGGATTTACATCTATAGCCACTGCAAATATCAAACACAGGCCAACTCCTGGCCAGATTAACATATATCCTTACACTAGAGGCCTTGTTTCCTGAGTATCTATTACATAATACAACATGCCCCATTTTGAACATAAAATTACAAAGTACACCAAAAAGTAAGAAAAAAATTCTGTCTGAAAAGACAAAGTGAGCATCTGACCCACATTCAGACATGACACAGATGTTGGAATAATCAGAAAGGAAATTTAAAATAACTATGATTAATATGTTAAGTGTTCCAAAGGAAAAAGTAGACAATGTGTAAAAACAGATGGTTAATGTAATCAGAGAGAAGGAAATTTTGAGAAAGATTCAAAGTAAATGCTAGAAATAAAAACTGCTATAACATAAATAAAGATTGCCTTTGATGGGCTTATCAGTAGACTGGACATGAGGAAAGAATCACTGAGATTGCAGATAGGTTATTAGAAACTTCCCATAATGAAATGCAAAGGGAAACAAAACAAAACAAAATAAAAAACAGAAAACCAAGAGCCATGTAATGTCCAAGAAATTTAAGACAATTTCAAAATGTGTAAACTATGCATAATTGGAATACCAGAGAAGAAAATGAAAGAGAAAGAACAGAGCAGGAGAAATATTTGAAATAGTAATAGCTAAGAACTTCCCAAAGTTGATAACAGATACTAAACTACAGTTCCAGGAAGTATGAGAAAATACCAAGAAGAACAAATATCATTAAAACCACATCTAGGCATATGATCTCCAAACTTCAGAGAATCAGTGAAAAAAAGAAAATTTTGAAAAAAAAACAGGATAAAATGCTTTACATGTAGAAAACAAGGATAAGAACTATAGTTGACGTCTCCTCAGATGTCATATTAGCCAGGAAGGAGTTGAGTGAAATATTAAATTGTTGGAAAATAAAAGCAAAACAAAAACCCCACCAACCTAGAAGTCTATATGTAGCAAATTTAACCTCCCAAGTGAAGGAGAAACAAAAACTTTTCCAGACTACCAAAATTGAAGGAATTCATCATATGCTGACTTTCACTGCAAGAAAAAATAAAAGATTTCATCAAAAAGAAGGAAAACAAGTCAGAAATTCATATACATAAAGAAGAGTGTCAGAGAAAGAATACATGAAAGTAAAATAATATCGTTTTTTGTTCTTATTAAATGATCTAAAAGATAACTGTTTAATAATAGTAACAATGTATTGGGAGATTATAGCACAGAGATAAGTGACATGAAGAGCAGCGATGTCACAAGGAATGGAAAGGGAAAATTGAGAATATTCTCTTTTAAGGTAGCTAGTTACCTTTACTGCAACTTAAAATGGAATAGTGTATTTGAATTTGGACTTATTTTTAAATGTATGTTTTAAACTCTGAGGCAATGACTAGAAATTTTTAAAATAAGTATAATTAACAGGCTAAGAGAGGGAATACAACAAAAGCATATTAAATGCTCAATTAGTACTAGAGAAGGCAGAAAAAGAAACCTCTGGCAACAAATTAAAAAGAGTTACAAAATATGGTTGATAGTAATAGAAACACATCAATAAGCATTTAAATTGATGGTGTGAATACACCAAATAAAAAACTGTCAGAGTGAATAAAAACTAGACCCAACATTATGTTGTCTATTAAAAGCCCACTTTAAATATAAAGACTCAGGTAAGTTAAAAGTAAAGTGCTGGAACAACACATGCTACACTAACACTAATCAGAAGGAAGCTGGAGTAGCTATATCAATTTCATACAAAGCAGATTTCAGAAAAATGAAAATTGTCTGGGAGAAAGAGGACATTACCTAATGATAGAGTAGTCAATTCTCCAAGAAGACATGGCAATCCCAATCATGTATGCACCTAACAACAAAGCATCAAAATATATTAATAAAAACTGATAGAAGTGAAAGGAGAAGGAAACCAATGCACTATATAGTTGGAAACTGCAACACCATTCTGTCAGTAACTGATAGATCAGGCTGAAAATCAATAAGGATATAGTTGAATTGAAGAACAGTACCAACCAACTTGATCTAATTGAGATTTATAAAAATATTCCATCACATAACAGGAGAATACAGAATACACATCCTTCTCAACCTTGCATTGAACAGTCACCAAGATAGACCACATTCTATGGTGCCACACCTCAGAAATTTTTAAATAGTAAATTCATACAAAGTACATTCCCATACCACAAAGGAATTGAACTAAATACCAATAATGTAAAGATAGCTAAAAATACCCCCCAAATATTTAGAAATTAAACAACACACTTCTATACAACACGTAAGTCAAAGAAGAAGTGTCAAGAGAAATTAGGAAATATTTGAACTAGGTAACAATGAGAATGTAACATCAAAATTTCTAGGATACAGTGAAAGCAGTACTTAAGGAAAAATTTTTAGCATCAAATGCTTATATTAGAAAATAAGAACTATCTGAAATCAATACACCCTAGAAAACTAAAGATAAAAAAGCAGAAGAAAATAAATAATAAAAGAGCAAAAGTTAATGAAATTAAACCGGAAAACAGTAGAGAAAAACTAAATCAGCAAAACCAAAGCTGATTCTTTGAAAATATCAATGAAATTAGTCAAGTGCTAGCCATGTTAACCTAGAAAATAAGAGAGAAGACACAAGTTATCAATATAAAATATAAAAGAAGGGCCATCAATATTGATCTAATAGATATTAAAAGAATAATAAAAGAAAACAAAATTAAACACTATGCCCAAAAATTTGATAACTTAGAGAATATGGACCAATTTCTTTAAAGACCAAACTACCAAAACTCATACAAGGAGAAATACATAATCTGAATAGTCCTGTATCTTTTAAAGAAATTGAATCAGTTATTAATAACCTTTTAAAAAAGAAATCACCAAACCCACATTGTTTTACCAGTAAATTCTTCTAAACATTAAAGAAGAAATGGCACTCATTCTCCATAATCTCTTCCAGAACTTAGAAGCAGGTGGAACACTTCTAGACTCATTCTATGAGGCCAGCATACCAAAAGACATTAAATGAAAGTAAAACCACAGACTAATATTTCTCATAAACCCATGCAAAAGTCCTCTCAATAACACTTTAGCAAATAGAATAAAACAAAGTATAAAAAGAATTATACATCATGATGAAGTAGGTTTTATTTTAAGTATGCAATGCTGGTTCAACACTCAAAAATATGTGATATAAGTCATTATATCAACAGAAAGAAAAAATGATATGATCATTTCAATTCATGTAGGAAAAGCTTTTGACATAAACACCCACACTTGATTAAAAGAAACTCAGTAAATTAGGAATGAAGTTATGTAATAAATTGCTTTTAAGGTTGTGGAACATAACTCTTCACCTCCTTACATGTGGAAAGAGAGAAAAAATAAAATGAATAACTTTATATTGGTGATACACGACAAAAATTACTTTGAGCCAAATGATCAAGGTGACAAAATATATTGACAGTATGTATTTTTGATACAATGTGATGAGAATGGCACTTTACCTTTGTGGTTTTCTTACCCAAAACACATTGCACCAGTCTAATTGTGAGAATAAATATCAGACAAATCCCAATTGAGGGACAGTCTGCAACATAACTGGCCAGTAATCCTCAAACTGTCAAGTTAACAAAAACTAGGAAAAGCTGAAACACTGTCACAACTAAGAGGAGCCTAAGGAGACATGATGATCAATGTGAACTGGTATCCTAGATGTAATTCTGGAATAGAAAAAGGGAATTAAGGAAAATCTGAGGAAGTTTAAATAAAACATGGACACACATTAATAATAATGTATCAACATCGGTTCATTAATTGTGACTAATGTACCATACTAATGTGATATATTAATAATAGGCAAAACTTGGTATGGGGTATACAGACCTCTCCATACTATGTGCAGTAATTCTGCAAATCTAAGATTATTCTAAAATTAAAAGTATATTTACAAAAAAACAAATTAAAAAGAATGAAATTTTAAGAAAATATTAGGGTATTTAAACAAAAGCTTTTATTAATATTGGTTTACTATCTCTAAATGTGTTTTCCCATATAAGCATAGTCTTATAAGATGCCCTAGGAAAAAACAAATCCTTTATTTGGTCAGATAATTTTGAGATAGACTTTATACTGCCAGAGTCTTTGAAGATTCAAATATCAAAAATTCTAAAAATTCACACAGAAAGCACACCAATTTAATGTTGCTTACCACAACATTTCCCAAACTTATTGTAACAATTTTTTTTTAGCAGTATCATCTAACATCTGTGGAGATAGCATTCCGTAGGACATAGTTGGGAAAATACTGGTATGTTCACTATTGAAATCCATAATGAGCCACTTGTGGAAGGAATACGGGATATTCCTGAGTTAGGAGCTATGTAGAATGAGAAATGTTGGATGATTTACCTGCCAAAGAGAAGGCTTTGGTGAAACACTGTTTCACATTTTAAGAAATGTATGTTGAAAATAATCTGTGTGATTGAGATAGTAGATCTAATCCAAATGGTGCAAGTCTTTCTTTCTCTCTTTCTCTCCCGCTCTCTCTCTCTCTCTCTCACACACAAAATAACTTCAATGTACAGAAAATCTTACAGCAATCAGAGCAATCCAAGAATGTATTTGGTAAGTATTGAGTTCCCAGTCACTAGAGGTATGCAAGCTGAAGTTGGATTGTCTTCTATAAGAGACGGTGTGAAGAAGCAATGTAAAGAAGAAATGAATGAAGTTGGAGGAGATGACCTTTCAATTCTACTGTGATTTTTTGTTTCCACTTATTTATACATCCATTCACAACTGGCTACTGACTATTATGGGGCCAATCTTATGCTAGGTTTTTGTTAAAATAAACAAACAAACACTGACTGCCCTGTTTCTGCCCCTCCTGATTACAGTCTAATGTGAAATAAGAAAATGCATGCTATAGAAGAGTGAAGGTACTCCTAAACCATACAGAAGGATGGAAAATTTTCATCAAAGAAATATCAAATAATAACTGTGAAAAATTAAGTAATGATGCTCCAAGTACTGATCATATTTATATATTGAGTTCATTTAATTCTCATAATCTTATTATTCTGTTATCACTTTATTTTGCAGATGAAGGTATTATGTGACTCAAAGGTTAAGTGACTTGCCCAGGGTGACTCAGCTATTTGGTGCCCGGCAGTCTGTCTCAAAATCTTGAACTCTTAACCACTACGCACTGTTGTCTAAACTAAGACATGAAGGATACAAGGCCAAAAAAGGGGTGTGTGTGTGTGTGTGTGTGTGTGTGTGTGTGTGTGTGTGTAGTAGGGAAAAGGAGGGATACAGGAAGATAAGATGAAGAAAATGAATATTTTAAAGGCAGAAGGAATGGCGAGTGCTATTTCTGAAAAGTGTGAGTAATGAGAAAAACTTTGATAAATTTAAAGTAGTTTTGCATCACTACCCACACTCAGATTCCTGACAGAAAAAAGAGAAGTTTCCTTCTACCCCTAATTTCTCTTATCCTCACCAAAACACATCCCTAGCCCCAACACACAGACACGTGCACACACACAGAGGACATAAACCCACACACCACAAGAAGATTAATTTGAAAATCTAAAAATCTAAAACATTTTATTAATTCTTTTTTTTAAATCATGCTTCCTTAGAGTTAAAGTCAGTTCTTCCTTCCTTCTACTTACCTAGAAAAACTCAATTTAGCAAAACAAAAGATAAAAACTCCAGCTATCAGCTCATTCGTGTCAACTTTTTACAATGATTAAAGAATTGAGAGCGGGCTTGCCCAGGGGGGCAGCCTGATGGTGGTGTAGTATTCTTGGTAAAATGTGCACGGCCCCCAAGGTCTCTGGCTGCTGAAGCTGCATATTTGAAAATGATTGAGTTACTCCAGCAATTATGAAATTGGATATCACTCAGGTCTGCAAGCCTCTTTATTAGACACAGTGATTCAGAGTTTATAAGGCCATAAATCCCATCTGTAGAGGAATACTCCAAGTCCAGACAGGTTGTCAGTGTTAGGAAATGGAGCAAAAGTCTAGGGTTGGCATGGGCCCAAGGTACTGGGAGGTGTCAGTGGGGGGAAGCGTCTTTTGGTCCACAGAGCTCAGGGGCTCCCCACTTTGTAAAGCCCTTTCACGTCCTTTGCCTTAGTTTATCCCCATATGAGGAAAGAAGAGAGAGATTTTTTAATCTTCACTTAATTAAGGAAATTGGGTCTCTATGAGATGAAGTGACTTTCCTGGATCAAGCAACCTCTAAGCAGTAGATCCAGAGCAGGGGAACAAGCCATAAGTTTAACCCTGAAAGTTATGCATGGATTTGCAAATCCTTTTCTCCAAAGTGAATGAATTGGTTACGGACCCCATGGTGCTGTGCCAACAGCATACATCAAGACGCCTTTTGTTTAGCTCATGCGTGTGAGGGTCAGCTGAGGGTCTGCTAATCTGGGGTCTGTTAATCTAGACTGGAGACAGGGAGGAGTCTCTTTTCCCTGTGCTTTTATTTCTTCTTGGGATCAGCAGTCCAGACTGGGCATTTTTTTCTCTTGATGTGTGTGGAAGCACAACGTAAGAGGAGGAACACATAAGCCTCTTGAAGCTGAGACTAAAATTGGCACAGTGTCATTATCAACACATTTTATTGGCCAAAGGATGTTACATGACCAAATCCATCAAGAGGCAGGGAAGTGTACCTCACTGCCAGTGGAGGGGTCCTGTAAATTTTACCCATAAAAGAACGTGCATAAATGGGAGGAATGAAGATTGGGGACAATAATGCTACGTAGCACAGTGGATATGATGAGTGTGGCCCAGGAGGAAAGAAGGTTGGAAATGTATATCTCCTGCCACTGACAGTTTTAAGAAAATTGAGGAGGACTCAAAATAAAAGAGAGAAAGTTGGGCAGGAACCTCATTATATAACATTCTGTATATCTTAGTAAGATTCTAAAGAAGTCTCACAATTTTCAAAACACCAAAGAGATATTTGAAGGTGCAATTGAAAGGTCTTAGAAATTAAAAATGATGGGAGTGGGGGTTGAGAAAGATGGCTCTGGGTGTCATGAATGACACTCAAACTTCTGGCTTGAGCAACTGGAAGGTTGGAAGTGAGGGGGACTAGAAGCGAGCCAGGATTCATGCTTTGCTCTATTTGCCATCTTGCCCAGAAGTGGCATTTCAGAATTTTTGGTCTCCTTTTTTTGTGGCTGGGCACTGACCACGGCCCCCGATTCAAGCTGACTTTATTTTCTTCCTGGGCAGCATAAGAAGCAGTATTTTATTATGGGAAATGTCAAATCTATACAGAAATAGAGAGAAAAGCATAATAAGCTTCCTCATATCAGGCTCCTGGCTTCCGCAATTATCACCTCGCAGTCATTCCTATTTTATCTATACCCCCACTTATTTCCCATTCAGATTATTTTAAAGTAAGTTACAAGTATGATAATATTTCTTCTTTAAATATTTCAATAGGTGTCTCTAAAAAATAAATGTTCTTTTAAAATATAAATAAAACACTATTTTAAACCTAAAAGAAAATTTTTTAAAATCCTTAATAATATCAAATAATTCAATGTCCAAAGTTCCCTGATTGTTCCTTATTTTTTATCATTTGTTTAAATTAGGATCCAAATAAATCCACATATTGTAATTAGTGAATGTGTCTTTTAAGTCTTTTTTCTTTTAATCTATAAGTTCCTCCTCTGTGTTTTTTCTTGCATTTTTTTTGTAATTGGGTGTTTTGTTCTAGCATTTTCCATACTCTGGATATTACTTTATTGCATTTAATGATGTCATTTAGTGTTTCCTGTGGGTTTTTTTTTTATTATATATATTATATAAATTGGTAGCTTGATATAGATTGATCAGGTTGAGGTTTGATTTTTTGGTAAGAATAGGAAGTAGTATCTTTATAGAGGGGTAAATGTGAAAACAGCAGTGTAGAAGGAAGAAGAATTTCTGCACTAAAGCCAGCTTTTTGTCATTTTTTTCTGGCTTGTGACTCTGGAAAATTCATTAAGCCACCTGGCATTTCAGTTATCAAAATGAAAAATAGGTATACTGATGTTAGATACTGATATGAGATAGATAGTCCAATGCTTCTTATTTTGGGTTGTACATCAAAATCACCTGAGTTTTGTGTTTGTTTTAGAAGTTTTAATACTTGAGCTCCACCCTAAACCAGGTGAATTTCAGAGAGGTAACCCAGGTGTTCCTAGGTCTAAAAATCCACATGTGCTTCTTGTAAATTACTTCGTTTAAGACTCATATACTAGACAAGAATCCCCTCCAAGGCAAAACCTGTCTTGTTCACCAAGCTCTGGCTTATAGTCAGCTCTCAGTAAATAATTTTGAATGATAGCATGAATGAATAGATGGATGCATGCATGTATAGCTGGTTGGATGTATAAATGGGTTGATGATCCTGGGAATTAATAACACAGGGATGTTAATCTCAGGGTAAAAGTCACCTGAAATATTACCTTAAGTAATATTTTGTTACCCAAGAAGCAATTAAAACATTTGTGATGTGGGCCTACATGATAAGCACCCTGAATATAAGTATGTTAAAGGAATATTGGACGTAAGATCAAAGTAGTTAATGAAATGATTTTCAATAAATTGGGGCTTGAGAGTTGGCATACATGAATGCCAGAATGTCTGGGTAGTAATCTTGGGAGTGAGTGGAATTGCTGAAGGCAACCAAGACTGCTTTCTCATCAGCAAAACAATTTGTATGTGTAATAATCAGAGATCTGAACTAACAAATTCCATTTTTCTGGATATGGTGAAAATTCAAGACTACAACACAACTGAAGAATCTCACCACATACATAAGCATATTCCTAAGATACTATAAAATTTGGGTTTAGGAAAAAATATTTTTTAAAAAATTCTCCATAGTTTATTCTGTGCACAATTAGTACCAAGTTCACTAATAAGTGGCTTGGACATTTGGCTAATCCTAGTCTAATCACCTTTTGGTACTACAGCATTGTTATTCTGAAAGAATTTACACGAAAAACCAAGAATTACGAACTGAAGTGAGTGGGCAAGTGGACAGAGTTCTAACTGCTAATAAATTCTTGGAAGATTCTCCCATGTCTGCCAGTATTTGTCTTAAGACTCCCTCTCACCGAGTGCCCATTCTGCAAATGTTAGCCTTTGCTATTGCGATTATTTGATTTGATTTTGACATTTAATTGATGAAGATTGCAAGTATCGATCTTTCTACCTCTCATACTACATGCTCTGTTTGCATAAGAGGGGCTTTGTGACAATCAAATATAAACTACTGTGTAAAAGTGTGTTGTAGCTCATTAAAAATGTACAAATGGGAGGAATTATTAAGATGACCATTCATCATCATCATCACAGCAACATTGCAATTGGGGAATAATGATGAGGTTAGAGAGCAATTCTTTTTTGTTGGAAGGACCAATGTAGTTTTGCCCCCATGAAGCAATTCTCTCTCACGTACTTGGGGAGGGAACAAGACTGATTATTTTCCAACTCGCACAAGAGTTACTCTTGGGAGGTTGCCATGGTGTTCTGGCAGGAATTACAATTGTCCAGGTGGGAAATAAAGCTTAAAAGGAACAATAGAATCACTGACTTCTCTGTAGTTGGCCAGCTCAGAACTGAAGAGCTCTTTGATCTGAATATCTCAGTATCTCTGTCTCACTCTCTTTCTCTAACTCTGCTTAATGCCAATAGAGTATGAGAAGGGTCACTATAAAGTATGAGGGATGTTCACACACCTCCAGGGCTATGAGGCTTGCTCTGCAACCCTAGGTATTTGTTCCACCAAATGCACTGGGTAATTAAGAGGGATTTATATTAACTGACCCCTCAGTGGAAGCTTTCACTGCTTATTTCTGCTACAGTATTGTGAGTTTAATTCTTTTCCTGTGGATTTTGTCTCTGTGACTTTTTTTTTATTATTATCAAGATCCCCAGCTACCTGAGTTACTATATTTATGCCTCTAATTACTCGATGTGTGATATTTAGCAATTCACTTAACTTCTCTGAACATTTGTTTTCTTCATTTTAATATAGACACAATTTCCATCCTACATCATAAGTATCATAGTGGCTCTAATTAGAAAAGATATTTGAATATGATTTATAAGCTGAACAAGACAATCAAATAATGAGGTGTAATTATTGTAATTTAGTGTCTGACCCAGTTCCACATCCAAGTTTTAAAATCTTCTAACATATGTGGTACAATCTTTGAATGTGATGACTAATTCTTCAGTGACTAGGATTCTAGGTAGATTTCATCTTGTAACCAACTCTGAACGGTTGGTAGTGCCTGTTGGGAAGAATTCTAAGTTCATTTCTAGACTCGATGGAAAAGAATTCCATGATCAAGAGCTGTGTCTGCCATGGGCAAGAATTGGGAAGTGATATTAAGCAGACTTCCATGCTTTAGAATAGTAACACAGAATGGAGGTACATGGACCAAAACCAGCCCCAGACATGCTTTATATGCGCCAACATTTAAAATCCTGAAGAGTTCACATATATTGCTTTATCTTGTAAAACTGGAAGATCCAGAAAGAATGTGCCTGCAATTTTCCCATGACAACGAGCAAAATCTAAGTACTGTTTCATATCTACTTTTAGATGAGGCTCATACTTTCCAATTTTACTTAGCCTCCACCACTCCCTATTGCCTTATGCCATCTGTTTCACTCATTTACTTTATGTTCTAAGACTTTGAAGGCATTTGGGTTTGTGATTGCTGTCTTAGAATTTTCTTGCAGGATTTTCATCTGCAAAAGTCAGACCGTGAAAATGCCATTTGAACAGTGCATATTAAGATAGTTGAAACCTGAAGACCAAAAACTGTAGTATAGTACTTTTTCTTCTCAAATCCAGTAGTCTAAGTCCTGAAAAGGTCAATACCATTACACACTGATGAAGACTTTTAGCAAAATCTTCATTAAATGAGTCATGACCTACATAATATTCCCAACTCCAAAGCTGGAAAAGAATTGGTACTGCTTTCCATCTTCCTGTAATCTCTCAGCACAGTCATGATCCAGCCAGAAGCAAAGAAAGAGCAATATAAAATGAAGTGAGCAATTCACCATTTGTTGAGAGAACATAAATTAGCAACTTGTTATAATGTCGCTTTTTTTAAACTAAAAATCTCCATAGATATGTTTAATGTGGAGAAGTGCATTTGTTTTCCTCTAATAGGCCATGCTCACCCCACCCCATCCTCCTACATCCCCTCTCAGATCACCTCTAATTGAACAAAGTGGACTTAATTTGAATTAAACTGTCAAAAATCTTCCACTTAAGTTGATGTATCTACTTCCCCAGCTAAAATGGATTCATTTCTGTGTAATACATAAGAAATGTTGATGGACTGTATTTTGTGAACTAGAAATATTGTACATGCATTTCCATGTCATGTAATTCAAGTGTATAAAGCAAAGGAGGCAGTGGGAATAAAGTAGGTCAGTGTAGGGAGTAGAAACACGAGAGATGGGAGAGGGGCAAGGGCAGGAGGAAATGGCTGTGCTGATATTAAAAGAAGGGAATAATACCCCTCTTTAGTTTTTCTGGCAGAGTAATTTTTCAAAATAAATATGCTAAGACTGTGTTTTTATCTTGATTCAGTTCATCTTCAGAATCCCCACACCAAGCGTTTTATTGATGCCTTCCATTTACCAGTATATGACTTTATGCATGCAACTGGCCATTTACACACACACAAGAAAAAGAAAAGCTAAATACTTGGGAACTTTGTGAATAGAATATGAAATGGTGATTTAAAAAACATTTATCAAGAAGTCTTGGTGAACTTTATATTAGGTGACCAGCTCCATGTTCACCCACTAGGAGACTACTAAAAAAGTATTCAAATGTAATAAGTAGCTCCACTTTCAAGGATGTTATATTTTAATTAGGGGGCATAAAACAATTACTATCATATATGAGCAAGAAAATAATTTAGCACACCTATAGTTATGGCCTATAAATGCTGAAAAAACAAAGAAAGGAAATCAATGTGAATTTGTGTAAATCAGGAAGCTTTGTCAAAGAAGTTTACTTGCAGAAGATGGAAAATAATGTTTCATGCTTGTTAGAGAAATTGAAGTACTTTTCACTACGCTGCTTTTTGGCAGTTTAGACCAATGTCATAGATATTTAAAAAGATGAGCTAAACAGAAAATGAAATGCCTGTTTATCAATTACTGGTGAATGTCTGGATTTCTTTTTGTAGAGCTCTGGTAAAAGGAGAGATAAAAGAAAATGGGCGTCCAACTTCTCATTTTAAATCTCCATATTGGAATCCATACATTCAGACATGCCTGCAAAAGAAGACAGGGATATGGCAGTATCTGAAGAGTAAGCACCTAGTTAATTACCCAGGTAGGTGCATGGAAGAGGCAGGTAGGTTTGCTCTGCTGACCTGCCACAGGCAAAACACAGAGAAACAGGACAGTGGTCAGGTCTGCACATTCCAGCTGGGTGGCTCATTACATACAGAAAGAAAAAGCAAGAGAAGGTAAGGATGCTTTCTATTTATAAACAATAATTTTTATCAGTGTCTCTTCCTGCTTGTAAAATGCAGTTCGTTAGATTAGCCTTTTCTTCTTCCCGTGGGGATAAGAGAAAGTAGGTGAAGAGAAAAGTTAAAAGTATGAGAGACATTCTCTAGTCTATGAGCTGGGGTCTAAACATGAGACAAACGGCAAAAATATCCCACTTGTGAGTGTTGCTTTCCTACAGTTGGGGAAAGCAACTATCCCACTTATGTAGAATGTTTCTAAGGGAGCCTAAGAATGTTGGACTTGTGCCCATGACCTTCAATTTTTTCCTCGGCATCACACAATAATTCCAAGAGTATCTTTCAACTAAATGTCCCATCTGTTGACCATCAGAAATGTATGCTTTAACATCATTATAACACATCCTAAAATATATATCCTTTGAGGACTATGTACACAATGGGAGCTAATTTAGAGGGAAATGAGGAGGGTATGAAGGGTTTAAATTGATCATGTTTTATGAATAAAGGCTGAAAAAACCTAGGGATATGAAAGCTGGTGGGAAAGGGGGAGGTATGACAGCTGTCCTCAAATATCTATAGCACTGTCATGGGAAAGAACAATTATGCTAATTCTCTGTGACCCAAATAAGTAAAAGTAAATACAGTGAGTCACAAGGTAGTGAATTCCCTAAACACAGGAAATGTTTGAGCATTAACCTTTTCAAAAATATTTAAAAATCTTTATTGCTTTTAATGAACTTTTTATTTTAAAATAATTTCAAATTTGTGGGTCAGTTGCAAAAAATAATGCAAAACCTATACAGAGAACTACTACATGCCCCCACTCAGATACTCAGATCCACCAACTTTTAACATTTTGCCATGTTTTAGGCACTTTTTTTTTTTTTTTTTGCTTTTTTTAAACTTTATTTTTAAAGACGTTTTAGATTATAGAATCTAAATATAGGGTATTCCCATAAACCTCAGCCCCTCCCAGCACTTTTTTGATAACTAGCCAGAGATGTTTATAGAGTTACTTTTCAAAGGAAAATAATCCTACAAGTTTCTTATGCTACTAACTCTGAAACCCTATAATTCTAAAATCTAAGGATATTCCATACAGTTTTAGATCATTCCCAAACTTAAGCTCCCTGAATATTGCCTCCAAATCTTTAAGTATTCCCAATATTTTCCTTTAAATCCCTCAGTTTTGGTACAATTATCACTGCTTGCAAAAGGCATGTGAGACCAGTTTTGAAAGTTGAACACCCGTTGGACTGGGTTGAGACCGATCTATGTTCAAATAGGAAGAAGATGAGATTTCCTACAAAGCTGATTCATCCAGTTCCCCAGATTCAAATAACAGGTTTATGCTGAAGAAGGCTGAATTCATCTCCAGCCCAAAGCTCACCTTGGAATTCCAGATTCATAATGCAAACAGCCAACTAGAAATTTCCACTTTGATGTGATAGGCATCACAAACATACTTCCAAATAGAAAAAAGGACAAAGTGTTTTTCTTCCCTTCCCCACCCCCCAAAAGATACTTTTCCTCCCCCAGTATTCCCAGTAGCAGTAAATGGAATTAATATCTATTTGTTATCTCCAGTCAAAAACCTAAGAGTCAAATTCTTCTTTGAACTACTTGCTTCATATATCAAATTGCATACTGGTAGAACTTTCCCAGAACACATACCTGATCATAAATGGAACTGTAGAATTATTTCTGAAACTGTTACTAAAAAACAACTTTTAAAAAATTGTTCTTTGCCTTTTGAGTATTGTGTGTTTTGAAATATAATTGTCCAAATAAATTAATAAGAAAAACTAGGAGTCAATCTTAATACATTCTTTTTCCCATTCTCCACTTCCAAAGGCTCTTTAGGTTCTTTCAGTTTTACTTCAAAAGTATATTTCAAATTTACCTTCTTTCTATTTCTCTGATCCCACCATCTTCAAGGCTGCCATCATAAATCCGCTAGACTGCTATCATCCCTAACTATTTTTCCTACTTTCACTCCTGGCTATCTCTAATCCATTGACCACACCATGGTCAGAAAAGAGACAAGAAGACAAGGACAATGAAATGCATGAGAATATTCTGTTTAAAAAACGAACAAAAAACACTTTTCAAAAAAATATTATTGCCTTTATTTCTGCATTTTGCTGACCTGGCTAGTGTTTAATGTAGTGTTTAATGAAGGCACCTCCAGGGTAATGTGAAACTTGGCTGGTCTTTGCCCTCAGTTCCTTAGGAAGCAGTCTCTGAATCTTTGGAATTTCCCATAGTAGGAGTGTCTTTTGAAATTCATGGTGGGTCCAAGACCATACCTGAGAATTCAAATGTTAACAAGGCAACAGGGTGGGGCCAGCCATGCCTGCAGGCTTAGGGTGGGGGCTGGCCCCACCAGAAAGAACAACCGTGTGATTAGTGGATTGGGGCTTTGAACCATGTCATAGTTTGGCCCACCTCCCAGACTACCGCTGTGCTAGAGGGTGATACCTTCTGACTCCACACGGAGAGAATACAGAAGCTTTCTACTGAGAACCTCTTGTACCTTGACCTTCTTTGTGTCTCTTTTATTGGCTTCTTATTTATACCCTTTTACTTAAAAAAAAAAAAAGCTATAATAATAAATATAGCCCTTTTGGGAACCCCTGAATTTGTAGCCAGTTGGTCAGAAGTGTGTGTAATTTCAGGTCTGCGAATTGGCAACTGGTGCCAAAAAGATAACCTTGTGGAGGATTGTCTTAGTCTGTGGGGTCTGGCTTTATTCCAAGTAGCTAGAATCAGAATTGCATTGTTTAAAAATTTTCTGATCCCTATATAATTTGGGTCAGAAGCTGTTGTAGAAGTTGTAGAAGTCTTTGATATACACAGATGATTAAACAATTCAATTAATAGAAAATAATTCTTAGTACCATCTAACTCTCAGAGGAGGAGGGGCAGGAGCAAATTTCTTTTTGATTGACCAAATTAGAATTGGTCTTTACTTTATCCCAAACTAAACATTTTGTCATGTTTTCTCTTCATGTCTTGTCAAAAACCTTGGATTTGGAAGATAATAGAGAAAAATGCATTCATTTATTCATGCTAAACATGCTTTTCGAACACATATGTCAGGTTCTGAGCTACAGAACATTGATACAGGTATAAACACATTAGACATGGCTCCTGCCATAATGTGGATTAGAGGATACTGGGGACAAAAAAGAAAAACAGTTGGGAAAAAAGTTTACTCATTAAACTTCTTGGAGCAATAGAAAGAGCCAGGGGAAAGAGAGACATCCTGAATTTAGTTAGATAAAGGGGCAAGTACCAAGTGAGTCTTTTAATTTTTTTTTTTATTATTTTAATATAGTACCCTTAGTCACTACTGAAATTTGCCCAATCAATGCCCTGGACTCTGGCCATTTAGATGAGAAGCTTTTTCTTCTGTAGCAGTTACTTCCTTACCTTCCCTACACTTAGAAGCAACTTTTTTTTTTTTACAAAATGAGTGGTACCATCAAGGAATAGAAATTGTAGGAATGACGTTGAAAGAGAAAGTAGGAAAACATTTTTTTGAGTACCTAATATGTGTCAAGAGCTATTATATGTCGTCCTTTTTTTCCCCTTTGCATCTTCAACGTGAAGTAGAAATAATCATCAGGTTTTTTTCATAGGGAAGGAAGGCATTTCAGAGCATCAAGCTTTTTCACGGGAAAGGAAAGCATATAGCATATTAGAGAAGGCAAGGAACGTGCTTAATGTCTCAAGACACCCAAAGTAGCAGGACTAAGATTTAATCTAAGTTCATCTACTCACTCCCAAACCCATGCATCAATTGTACCTACAACATTTCTGTCTTCCATGAATCAGTCCAAGTCCCGGGATTCTATATGGAAGAGGATATTTGTATCTTGGAAATGAGCCAGAGAATGAAAAAGCTCCCATGGCTCCCTGACCAAGCTCTTTTTCAGGTATCTGCCAGTTGAGCTCTCTCAAAAACTTTTCAATTCAGAGTCTTCTGGGACTTTGCATAATTATGCCCAGCCTTTCTTGAGCTTCTTCCCTGCCCCCTTGGCCCCTCTCAAATGGGAATTAATCCAGTCTTGAAAAAGCTGTCACTAAGTGAAGATTTTACTCTGATTATTGCTTGGGAGAAAGATGTTGCTGTTCCTCCCCCCTCCTCTAAATGCCTTATTTGCAGACTAGAATTCATGCGGCATGTGTCCAATTGATACATTTCCCTTCAAATAGCAGATCCAACGCTAAAGTGGGATGCAAATTTAATTATTCTGCATGTACAGAACAGTAACAGAATCTCATTGTTAAATTTGTTCTCCTATGTCAGAAAGATTAAAAACAAAAGATGTTGAAGTGGTTAGTGTGAGCAGAATACATTTCAGTTCATGAAAATGTGAAGCAACGAAATAAGGGCACCAGAGGGCTTATTTCTACCACATGGGATTATTGTTATTTTCAAATGGTGCTTCTCTGAAATCTCTGTTCCTTACATGTGTACCCAAAAAGAGATTTCAACCCACCTCTCTGTGGTGATTTCTCCAAATAATCTTTTTCAAGCATATTATCCTTCAGCCAAGTCCATCCGTTATTAATTTTGGAATTAAATGGAGGTATAATTAATTAATTAGAATGTAAATATGATTTTAGTGGTTAAAAGCATGGTCTCTGGTAGTTCAGGGCTGAACTACCTAGAATCAAATGTTGACTTTATAGCTTAGCAGCTATATAACCTTAGGCAAGTTACTTGACATCTGTATACTTCTGTCTTTACACTGTAAAGTGGGGAAAACAATAGTACCCACCTCTTAGGTTTTTTGTAAGGATTAAATGACTTAATATAGGTAATGGTCACAGAACAGTGCCTGGCACTTTGTAAACCCTCAATAAATTATAGCTATTGTCAGAGCACATCCTGTACTTGCCCCCTTTCTTCTTCAGCATATCCTTCAAGGCTCAACTCAAAGACTGTCTTTGCTATAAAACATCTCCCCAGCCAATAGTTAACTCCCTCATTTCTAAATTCCCATAAAACACTGTCTCTGCCTCATTTATTGCAGTTTATCATTATTCCTTGAGTTGTGCCTATGCACATAACAAGTTACATCTCTCCTACCCAGCGTACCTAGATGGGAGAGAAAGGATCATCTTACCTTTTTACAGAGTAGGGACAAAGTAAGTGCTTGCTAATGGAATGGATAGAAGGACCAGGAGCATTTTTATTAGAACCCTATGGTCTTACTACACACTCAGGGACTGTGCAGGAAATTTGCATACATTATTTCATTTATTTTTGCAACATTCTTGAAGGTGGTTACTATCTATATTATACAGTTGTGATGGTTAGGTTAATTTGTCAACTCAACCAGGTAATGATGTCTAGTTGTTTGGTCAAGCAAGCACTGGGCCAATTGTAATACAATGGCACTCATGGGCTTTTATCTTCAGTGAGTTGATTGCATATATGGCTGGTTACATCTACAGTCAACTGAGGAGATTGCCATCAGCAATGAGTGAGATATCATCCAATCAGTTGAAAGCCTTAAAAGGAAAAGTGATTTCAGCATTCAGAGAGAGAATCCCCATCTTCACTTCAGATAGTCAGCACTTTGTGGGGGAATTCAACAAGTACTTCCATCTGCATTCCAGGCTTGCAGCCTTCCCTATGGAATTTGGACTTGTGCATCCCCATGGTCATGTGAGACAATTTTATAAAATCTCATACTCTTTACAGATATATCCTGTCAGTTTTGTTTCCTTAGAGAAACTTGATTAATTCAACAGGTAAGTAAATCTAAGATCAGAGAACTTTAATAACCTTGGCAAGGACACACAGTCAGTAAGAGAAATCATGGGCATTTGAAGTCAGATGTCTCTGTCTGGCTAATACCAGAGATCCTTTCTGTAAGTACTAAGCTTTGCTACCCCAGGGACCCCTGGGCATGGGATAGGCCAACCAGCACAGGTGTGCTATGTGAGATCAGATTTCAGAGTTCAATGGACCTCTTGCAGGTGCATTCCTTCTGTTAGTAGGAAGTGCTAAAGACCAGAAACATTGTTACTGAGTCCCCTTCATAAAGCCTAGTTTGAAATGGAGGGAGGGAGAAAAGACAGTAGCATTCTCCACCCATCCCCTCAGGCTTATTTTTACCTCATAAAGACTGATTGTTTTCTAGATTGCTCAAGAACCTCTCCTTCCAATTACTGGTTCCCTTTCCAATCTCAGATCAAACCACCCATCTCCTTCCTTTCTGCCATAGCAAAGAGGCCTTCCAAGACGTGGTTTGTGTGAGTGGAATACATTTCAGTTTATGAAAATGTGAGGCAATGAAATAAGGGCAACAGAGGGCTTATTTCTACCACATGGAATTATTGTTATTTTTAAATATTGCTTCTCTGAAATCTTTGTTCCTTACCTGTGTACCGAAAAGCATGCACATACTTCTTTTCCCTTAGCTTCTTTTGTTACACTCCCTCCTGTCCTTGTCCCACTTCAAAATCCTTGCCTAATCAAGTTCTCTCCTAGATATCCTTCCTCTAGTGAGTTTCCTAAACCATGCCACTTTTCTCACTGTATTGTATTTCCCCATTTATTTCTCATTATCTTTTCCCTAGCCTGTATTTTCCCTGAGGGCAGGGACTGTGTCTTCATTATTCACAATCAAATCCTCAATCAGACCAGGAACTTAATGGGAATTAAGAAGGAAAAGAAGGGGTCCCATTCTGATAAAGATGGCAGAATGATATACTTCAGGGCTCCGTCTCTCCCTTTCCCACCTACAGAAATTAGAACAACCAGCAAGAACCAGGAGAAACATCTTTCTCAAAGCTCCAAAAAACACATAAAGATGGCAATAACAAGGTGAGTGCTGAATCAAGAAAAAAGGAAATTAAAAATGTTAGTCTTTCATGGCTCCCTAGCTGGTCCTTTCCCCATACACTCTCCAGTTCTGTATGGAGCAGCCCATGCTCTTACTGCTAGAATCTTGTCTTTGTTCCATAGAGAGCAGGTTATCCCTCATGCACATACTGGGAGTAGATATGTCTGGCCCATCGGTTCATAAGGAAAGGTGTTTACTTTTTCTTTTTCTTTTTTATTTTTCTTTTTTGCTTCATTTTCTGTTGTTGTTCACCCCTGACATTTAAGGAAAGCTGTCATAACACTAGCTTGTATGAAGCTTAAGGAATAGATGCTTCAGAATTTAAATTCCAGCAATAACATATTAAAATATCAAAATGTTTAGGTTTCAACAAAAGATTACAAAACACACAATGAAACAGGAAGTGATGGGCCAGATCATGGAGAAGATTAAATCATTAGAAAACATCCTTACTTAAAAAAAATTGTACTAGGTATACTCAAAGAGCTAAAGAAAAACATGGGCAAAGAACTAAAGGAAGTTAGGAAAATGATACACAAATACAAAGAGAATATTAATAGAGAGATGGAAATTATGAAAAGGAATTAAACAGAACTGAAGACCAAAGTAACAGAAACTAAAAATGCCTTAGAAGGGTTCAATGGAAGATTAGAAATGGTAGAAGAAAGAATCAATGAACTTGAAGATAAGATAATTGAAATAACCCAGTGTGAGGAGCAGAAAGAGGAAAGAATGAAGGAAAGTGAACAAAGTCTGAGGAACCTGTGGAACACCATCAAGCATAACAATATACACATTGTGGGAGTTCCAGAAGGAGAAAGAGAGAAAAGGACAGAGAGAATGTTCAAAGAAATAATGGCTAAAAACATCCAAAATCTAATGAAAAACGTTAACATACACATCCAAGACACTCAATGAATTCCAAACAGGATAAAATCCAAATAGACCCACACTGTGACACATTGTAATCAAACTGTTGAATGACAAAAATAGATAATTCTGAAAGCCCCAAGAAATAAGCAATATGTCACATACAAGGGAGCATCAATTAGATTAAGTGCCATTTTCTCACTGGAAACCACAGAGGTAAACCAAAAAATTGCCAACCAAGAATTTAAATCTATCAAAACTGTCTTCCAAAAATGGAGAGGTTCAGACATTCTCAGATAACCAATAGCTGAGGAATTCATTACCCCCAGACTGGCCCTGCAAGGGATGCTAAAGAGAGTTCTGTAGGTTGAAAGGAAAAGACAGTAGACAATATATTGAAACTACATCAAGAAAGAAAGATCTCCAGTAAGGGTAATGACTTGGATAAATATCATTGCTAGTAATATTGTATTTTTGGTTTTCTACTCCACTTTTTGCTTTCTACAGAATCTAAAAGGAAAATGCATAAAATGTAATGAGAAATCAGTGGCTTTGGACTCATAAAATAAACATGTAATTTGTGACAAAAACTACATAAAGGTAGCAAGTATGGAGGGGAAAGGAACATAGTTTGTGTCTACTATTAACATTAAGTTGGTATCAAAACAAACAAGATTATTATAGATTTAGGATGTTAAATTTAAGCTCAGTGGGGAGTGGATGTAGCAC
>JAQZBX010015513.1:26325-37758 GCA_029593785.1 Cabassous unicinctus | reverse complement strand
GAGTATTTTCACTTTGTGAAAATATGAGGCTAAAAAGTCCATAATTATTAAAATTTTATTTTTAAAAATGAAGATCAATACTTTTATTTATTACATAAGCAAAGCAAGATACAAGATTGCAATGCTGTAGATACAGTATAGAGAGTAGATAGATGGAGAGAGAGCAGGCCAATAATAATGAGATATATTGAAGAAAATTGTAAAATGACAGATGATAAAATATAAATAAGTATTTGGGGTAGGATTGGGATGATTCATTTTATTTTCTCCATTTTCCATGTTTCCTGAACTGTGTTTTGCTATATTTAACATTTTAAGCTGCATGTATAAATAAATGCTTAAATTTGAGTTACCATGGTTTAGTACTGAAAGAGGTAATTTTCATTAAATAATTTCATTTATAATCAAAAACATTGCTACAAGCATTGCTAAAAGGTTGCTAAAGGGAACCAGTTATGCAAGGTAACATTTCCCTTGGCTATTCATGAAAAAAAAAAAAAAAGTCCCCCCAAAAAGTTGGTTTCAGGAAAATACCTCTTTCTCTTTGGGAAAAAGAAAAGAGCCGTCAATAAGGAATTTTTGACTGGTCACATAATTTCATTGCATTTCTCTACTCATGCTCTTGTTTGCCTCTACAGAAAGTCCAGAAGCAAGAGTTCTAATTGCAGAAAAGGTAAAAAGCTCAAGAAAGGTAGGGTCGATTGTCTTTTTAATTTGTGGCAAGGACATAGAGAAAGTCATGTCTCCTGGGACATTTTGACAGTTACCAAAAGCAAGTCCTGAGGAAAACCCTCTAGAAAGAATTGCGAACTATACAATCTGACATTCTCAATGAATGGATAAAGGAAAATGCAAAGGCATAATGCAGAAGTTACACAAGGTGCTTTTGGAAATTTCTCTGAAATTTGCTCTTACGTATCACTACTAATATTTAATTAATCTTCACTCGTTTCAATAGAGATTTTTTTTTGTAATATGGACAGTATACTGGTCTAAATCTGACTTGTTCTCAATTTACACTTGACAGTTGCCAGCTATAACCATTTTTCAAGTGCACACCCTGCTTTCTCCACGAGGTGCTCTCACGTCTTGCTAGAATTAATTAAACCATCTTTTCCTGTTCTCCACTGCACTTTTTTTAAACCACTGTCACAGTTCATGTCTGTCTCCTTCACTGCATTAGTATGTGATTAGGGACCACATCTGTGTGCGCCACAGATGCCACAGCTGCGAACAACGGACCTAGTTCCTTGAGGTATTCATTTAACTGATCCAGTCGTAACACACATTTATAGCTTAGACCATATGTCCATTGTCACTAATGGCAGCCTGATGAAATCGTAGGCTTCACCTGAGTTCAATGTGATATGATTAAATAATCTTAATGCTTGACCTTTTCTTAGTTTTTCCCAGTTTAAATTATTATACTATATCATCTGACTTTATTCATTTAATACCCTTGTGATTTAAATAGAATAGGCATGATTGGTCAAGTTTGGCAGATGAACACAAAAGGCTGATAGAGTTTAAGGGACCTGGACAAGTTTATGTAACAAGTAATTGTAGAACTGGCGCTTGTATTTTGGCCTCAGGATTTCTTCCTACTTCCACATACCTCCTGTTAATGTTTAGCAAGACAGCCATTTGAAGAAATCAGTGCTTGATAAGTACTTGCAAAGTGCATTTTCTAGTAGAAAATGTGAAAAATATATGCTTATCCAATTATTTACTTGGCCTATGGATTTGCATGTGTAAATATGAATACAGACAGAGATAAAGGTATAGATATCTAGTTATAGATATAAATGAAGCTAATTTAAGCTTAGGAAATAAGGGTTATTTCAAATTTCATACCAATATGGTTGACAATTGAATTTCATCCCATATTACAAAGTAAAAATAAGTCTTCAAAAAAGGGTCTGAGAATGGTGAAATATTGAGCATGCAGTTTGTCCTTTTGTTTATGTGGACATCTTTAATGCAAATGTGTAGAAGAGATGAACAATTTTTTTTTTTAAATACCAAGAAGTCTTCAAAGAATTTAGCCAGTATACTTAGCCTGACTTTATTTTTAAGAGGTCAGTTTAAGGAGAAAGAGAGGTTGGGCAGCTGCTGAAATCTTAGTGTGTTGACTCAGCGAGTTCCTACTCTTGATATAAACGATAAATGGAGAGTGACTGGAAAAATTGACGGCGTCCTTTTGTGCAGGTTTGTTCAATGATCCACAAACAAGTACTTAATCAATTCACAGTACTGTTTATGTTCTGCTTAATAAACACACATTGAAAAAGACGTGGAGTAGGAGAGGGGATCTGATCTGAGATTGAACTGTGAAGCTATGCAAAACAAAACAAAAAGATTGATGAAGGAAGAAAGGAAAGAAAGAAAGGGGAAAGGAAGACCTCTCAGGTTCAAGTTCATCATTGCTAATATCATTTTACCCCCAAATTATTCACAGCACAATGACTGCCAAGCCTCAGCTGTAGGCCTATTTTATTTAGTAAATATCCAACGGGGAGGGTATCTCCAATGGAACACAGCCTATGTTGCCAAAAAATTCTTAACCACTTATTGTAGTGTGTTGTAATGTTCAACCAGTTCCGGAAATAAAAAGCAAATAATAACTTACGGGGTTTGAATCTTATGGCACAAAGGAAAAAATAAAATAAGTAGTATTTTAAAAAATTAATGTCAAAATGCGTATTGATAATAATACTTTAATCTCTACCATCAAACAAAGCCTGAAAAGAGAAAGTAGCATTTTATTGTCAGCTGTACTTCAATTTTTATCTTAAAAGACATTCAGTTGAGAGTGCTATTTAATTTTTATAATGAAACACAGCACAGACTTTAATTTCAAATGTCTTTTTCAATGTCAAAGTATATTATACAAAAATGCTTTCATTATTATTTAATAGGGATAAATAAAAAGCCCTACACATAGGTTCAAAAAGTAAATTATGCATGTTCAGGGGAAAGGAAAATCTGTTTCTCTAGAAGAAAAAACAATGCCTAATAGTTAGATGTTACAAGGGGACAGATTTCAGTTTAATATAAACCAGAAATTCTAAATTCCAAGAGTCCGACAAAGAAATGACCTCCCTGGTGAAACAGTTGGCTTTAACTCCCTGGACACGTGTGTTCAAGCTCTGGCTTGATGGTGATATCTGGAAAGCTGTGGAAGGCCTCCTTTATTTGATGATCTCTTCTAGCTCTAAGTTTCCAGGTTTATCATTCCCTCCAAAGAAACTGAGTGCGCTAGTCTTGAAATCACATAGGTCTGGGTTTTACTTGGTTTAATCCTTGCTCCACTCCTGATAAGTTGCATGACCTGAACAAGCCACATTGCCTTCTCCTTGCTGCTTTTCTCCTTCGATGAAATGGGTCTACTAATACCCTTCATACATATAAATATTAAATGGGATTATATGTATCTCCAAATATTAAATATATACATACGAAAGTTTATCTTAAGCTTCAAACAACTATCAACAAATAAGATTTGCAAATAATCAATAGTGTTTGAGTTTATTATAATGACCTATTGTAGAGAAGATGCAGCCACAGAAAGGCCTTGCCATATTGGGTAGTAAATGAAGGTGCCAGGCTGGTGCCTTGGGATTACTCTCCCAGCAGGTGTGCAGAAGGTTTCCTGACTTTGTGGAGGTACCTGAGCTACACAGGTGAGAAGGAAAGTCACTCACAAGGTATGACTCCTTCACACACTTGTGGCACCATATTCTACTCAACTATTCTCATATGGCTTTGTTGGTTAGCTAAGAAATTTGAGTAGTAATAACGTGCATTATATGTTATATCTCCAAATGTGGTGGCTTTAGTCAAAGCTCACTGGGTTAGAGACAGAACAATTACAGAGAGGATGAATGGAGTATGTTGAACCTCCTGGGCACCCAGGTGGGCTCCCCTTCTCAGGAGAAAGTCTACACACAAAGCCTTCTGCCCAGGTGCCATCTTGTTTACTGGGGATGTAACAGATGGAAGAGTTTAGTACTATTTTATTTAGGCAGAAAGGGAAAGATTGGCTCAGCTTCTTTAGTTAGAATGAGAGCTTTTAGTTTTCTACCCTTACTTTATAATCTCTCATTTCTGGGTTAACTCATTTATCTCATTCTCCTTCCTGAGCTAATATGTATTACAAACATAATTGAGCGTTTCAACCAGTCAGCGAGAAGCTGCCCACACAACTCTCAGACACTCACAACGTCAGTGTCTGCTACAAGTACATTTGTGCAAATCCTGGCTTTATAGAAATTTCCCTATGACAACCTCTAAACCTGAATTGAGGTTCCGTAATCCCCCATAACCCATTTTACCTCTGCTCCCACCAATCACAGTGAAGCTCAAATCTTCTTAGCTGCCACTGTAAAAAGCGCTGTGTCACTTTTCTTACCTGTTCCTTGTTATTCTTCCATTTCCAAAGTCTTCTCTATGTAAAGTTGTAAATCATACATGTATACGTATATATATACTGTATTAAAATGACTTGTAATAACTTGAAATGATTTAATTGTTCTAGAACCTACTTTAACTCGCAATTTGAAAATTTATAATAAAAGCTACTACACATATAAAGTACTTAGCACAGTTTAAAGTGTACAGCAAGTACTCAATGAATATTAATTACCATTATTGCATAGAAAATACCAACCTCAGTTTCTGTAACAGAATAAGGTTTTATTCCTTGAATAAAAGGCTCATGTATTATTCTTTATGCCAGAGAACACATTCCTCTGAAAATATGACAGGGTCCAATAATTACTTGTTCAATGAAAGAATAAATGAATAAATGAATTAATGTACTCGAAGTGTTGCAAGTTTTGGTTTTAAAGACTGGTATAGTTCAAGTCTGTTGCTTGAGCGCTCCCCATCTCTTCTTTCTGCCCACTCCAAGCTTCTCCCTCAAATACAACATATGCAAATTATTGGATTGACCCTAAGCTTGACTTCTTCATGTTGGTGAAAAACACTGAGACTGATAAGGCAGGAACCCTATGCGGACTTACAGGGAGATTATCTTGTGTCATGATGTGTGCTCAGATTGATTGAATCTGTTGTTGAACTCTGTATGAATATCTGCATTTTAGAGAAGATAAAATTGAATATAAAACACAAATGCTCCTCATGTCAGTATGGGGATCTACACTACCAGAAATGTACACATTTTTCTTTTATTCACATCGAAGCCCCTCTTCCTAAAGGGTACAGGCAACTAGAAACCTAAACAAACAAACAAAATAAGTCAAATACTAATTCAAGAACACGAAAGTTGTAAAAGAAAGAACATAGAATCATAAATACCCACATGGCTTGACTATAGCCAAATATCATCAATCATAATAATATAAATGTTGAATATTTATTCAACCAAAACTTGTGCTATAGCCTATTGGTAGAACAAGGGGAAGGAAAATCTGTTGGGGAGGGTGGTACATGGAAGGAAAACGGGATCTTCAGTAGATAATGTCTGTTCTAGTTTGCCAGGCTGCTGTGATAAATAACACACACATCGGTTGACTTGCCTACAAGAGTCTACTGAATCACGGGTTGAAAGGCTAGAAGTCTAAAATCAAGGCATCAGCAAGGAAATGCAAAGTCTGTAGCATTCTTGGACTGACTTGCTGCAAATCTTGGGTTCTTTGGCTTGCACCTCTGCCTCCCGTCCCTTGGCAATGTCCCTTTCCTTGTGTCTGCTCTCTGGTTTCTGCTGATTTCCGGCTTCTCCCTGGGACTTTCTCTGACTAATTGCTTCGGAATTTCTTCTGCTTATAAAGGACTCCAATACTAAGGATTAAGTGCATCTGATTCAGTTGGATCACCCCTTAACTAAAAAAAGCACATGCTCGAGAGGTCCTATTTACAACGGGTTCACAACCACAGGAATGCAAATAAGATTAAGAATACATCTTTTGAGGGGGGACATATTTCAATCTACCAAAGTATAAAATGGAAAGATGGAGAAACAGCAGTACTGGTGCAAATATCATGTTTATTAGAAAAGTGGGTGGAAAATCCAAAATAAAATACTAAGCATTCAAAATGTTTGTGGGATTTGTGAGAGGGAAAGCATGGAGCACACAGGATTGCTGTTTGTTTGTTTTTTTTAAGTCTGTAGTAACAGCAGGCATTTAAAACTATGCACATATATGGCTTTTATTAAAATTAAAATTAAATTTAAAAAGTTGAAACCCATCACTGTGGGTTCAAAGACAAAACATAAGTCAATGTAGAACTAAGGGCTGAGACACAGTGTGAAGCTGCCTGATTTGGTTCTTTAATTTGCTTTATAACAAATACCCAACAGCAGCTGAAGATCTAAGAGGGTATTGGAAGCAACCTCTTTCGAGTTCATCCTGGAAAGATACTCTTTTGTTATCTTTTGTTATCATTGAACTTACAGCACAAAATTAAGTTTGAAGTGTCTTCAATCATTCTACTTGGGCATGTCCCCTTTAGCTGGTACGCGTAGATAAATAAGAATCACTGCCATGCCGATTGCGGGGAGAAGTAAGGTGAAATTTAATTCTCTTCCCCCAAAGATTTATCAGACAATAAAATGATCCACAAAGTCAGCAATGGCATACTGAAAGCTCGAAATCCCAGAAGATATTTCTCTGCAGTTAGGACAGGTTCATCGGTGTCGCCTCCAAATACTGAGAAAATCTTTTTCTTAAAAAATGATTAGAAATAATGTGTTTTAATATTCTATTACTGTAGCATCTTCCATTCCTAGCATTAGTAATATTCTGAATTGATTATAGAATTAGTCTTTGAACATCTTGACAAAATGCACACTGCATTCGAATTGAAAAGGAGCTTGTTGAAAACATTTTCAGAAAAAGAAATTATTTTAATGGGAGAGGTAAAATGTTCTCATCTGTGCTTGTGTACTGGGATAAACAAGCAGCTTCATCAGCAAATGAGAGGTAATTTGCTTTCCTTCTTACTGCTGAGACGCTCTCCTTCCATCAACAATGCTGATCACTATGACAGGAGATATTTTTATGATAACACAAATATATACTGCAAGGCCACAATCTTACCTGAAAACACCAATGAACATCAATTAGCTGGCAGATGGCAGCTATTATGATACATCACATTTTCATAGATATTATTGCATAAATACAAATGCATCTCAGACTATATCATGAAATAGCTAAGGCTTGTTGGTGAAGAAGCTGGGAAAGGGTGAAATTGGTGTGGCCTTTTTCCTTTAATGCTTCAGTATAATTTTAGTCCTTTCACGTCATTCCACTCTTTTCTATGTTGTAAGATGTTTTGTTTTATGGTCTAGAAAATTCAAAAAAGATGAGAATTTGGGGGTCTTTGCAAAAACCTTTCATTGCATTATCCACTGAGTTTAAAAGAACAGCTGAAGATGGGAGGAAGATGTGGCTCAAGCAGTTGGGCACCTACCTACCACATGGGAGGCCCCAGGTTTGGTTCCCGGTGCCTCCTAAAGAAGATAAGCTTTACAGTGAGCTGACGCAACAAGGTGATACAACAAGATGATGCAACGAAGAGACACAGCTAGGAAACACAATGAGAGACACAAAAAGTGGGGTGCAGAGGTGGCTCAAGCCAATGGGCTCCTCCCTCCCACATGGGAGGTCCTGGCTTTGGCTACCGGTGCTTCCTAAAAAAAGAAGATGAAAAGACAATGAACAGACAAAGAGAGCAGATAGCGAGCACAAACATCAGAGGCGGAAGAAACAAATTAAAAAAAAATAACTGACAATGTCTTAAGTTATCATGCCTGTGGGATGAATTTCTTCTCTAGAACTTGACATTTGCCCATTATTACATGTGACCAGCCAGAAGAACTGGAACAAGAGTGAGGATAACCTTAAACATAGAACCATGACAAGGAGTGCTTTTATGTATGTATGTATGTGTATATGTATTTGCTTTCCAAATGTACGTAAGTGGGTTTTTTTTCCCTATTTAATATTGCTCTCTAATTTTAATGACATTTTCATCAGAGACTGTGGCTCACGTCATTTGATTCTGTAAAAACTGTTGGGATTTCCTTTGTAATCCAGCCCATGGTCACTTTTAATAAATCTGTGTGTTCTCATATGTTGGTGTGTGTTTGTGTGCATGTGTAGGTGTGTAATTCTACTAATTATCTATTATTATAACAAATATTGGATCTATTATTAGATCTCTCTCTAATAGATGAAATTTATAAAATGTATTCTTCAATATGTATATAAATATACATATATATTTACCAGAGCTGATATATGGATGTGTGTGCATATATATATATAGAGTCTTTTTCATTTAGAAGTTCCTCCAGAAAATCCTGCTTTATTATTGTGGATTTCACAGTCTATCTTTATAAATCTCTCCTTTATTGCTTTATGTGTTTTAAAGCAAACTAGTTAGGTACAAAGTTTATGACAGAATTTTTAGTGGATTGTTTTTCCCTTAACCCTAAGCTGTGCTACTCCTTACCCCTAATAATACATTTTGCATTAGATTCTTAACTAACATGTATCTCATATTAATATTGCTATACACGTTCAGTTTTAGGTCAGTGTCTGTTTTGTGTATATTTTTCTCACACTTCGGGTACAATATTTTTTTCTGGTTTGTTTTAAATTATTTCTTGAAAGCAGAAAATGGCTGATTATATCTGTATCTGTATCTTCTCTGTCTCTATATCTATCTCTACATCTACATCTCTATCTCTATCTAATTTATTTTAATCAGATCTAATGTTTTCTGCTGTTGAATCATTGGGTTTAATATGTTTACATTTATTGACATAACTAAAGTATATGGATTTATTTATATAAACTTATTTTGTGTTACTTCTTTAACATCCTTTTAATTTTATTTTTACCTGCCCATATTTAGTTGAAGAATCAATGTGTTCTTTATTCTCTTTTTCTTCTGTACTTAAGAAATAATAGACTTAGTTTCTATGGTTTTAATGATTATTTTCATGGCTCTAACATAGATACACTGGCTTATTGATAGGGGTAGAAATAGATACTTATCTCTATAGTTTCCCAACAAAATCGAAAATTAATTAAAACCCCCGACATCCTACCTATCAGTAAAAGTACATTACCTGGTTTAACCACACTCAAAATTGCATTTCTATGCCCTTCATAGTATCTAAAATTTTTGTTACATGTATTTTTAGCACAAAATAAATTTTCATTTTTATTTTTTAAGAACTCATTAGAATTACCAACAAATTTTACCCATTATCTTCTACTCGCATTATCTTCTGCATCCAACTCTTTTTTTTCCCTGGGTTTATATCTTTCTAAAATATCTGCTTTATTGGGATTTTCAGTAAGGGTGTATAGACAGTGTAGCAGTTTGGCAGTTTGATATAGTTATGAATTCCAAAAATAGGTATTGGATCATGCTTGTAAACTCGTCTGTTAATCTGGGCATGATTAAGTTATGATTAGAGCGTTGATTGGGCCACGTCAGTAGGGCGTTGAGCCCCACCCCTTGGTGGGCGGGGAATCAAATATAAAAGGCAAGGCAAAGGACAGTGTTGGAGCAGTTTTGAGTTGGAGTTGTGATGCCGAGTCTTGAGCTGGAGCCCTGGGAAGTAGCGTACAGAGGAGCTTGGTTGTGAGGAAAGAGAGAAGGCCCTGGGAAGAGAAGCAAGCCATTTTCCTGATAGTCTACAGCTGGCCTGTGGCACAAAACAAGCCTGAGCCCAGAGAGAGGCAAACCCCGGGGAGAGAGGAAACCAAGAAGCCTGAACCCTGGCAGACGTCAGCAGCTGCCTTGCTCCAACACATGGCAACAGACTTTGGTGAGGGAAGAAACTTATGCTTTATGGCCCAGTAACTGTAAGCTTCTACCCCAAATAAATAACCTTTATAAAAACCAACTGATTTCTGGTATTTTGCATCAGCACCCCTTTGGCTGACTAATACAGATGGTAAAGTTCTACTTTCTTTATGTCCGTAAATTTTTTTTTTTATGGCAGTGCACTTTTAAATAATAATTTAGCTGCACTTGGAACTCTAGTTTGACTCTCTAGCATCTTTGCTGCTATTGAGAAATCATCTATCAGTTTACTCCTTGCCACTTTGTAGTTAAGGCTTTTTCCTGGCAGTTTTAGTGATGTTATTGAGCAAATACTTCTATTTTGTCCCCGGCAGGCTTCTATGCACTTTGCAAATATTAATTTATTATTTAATCTTCATAAGCAGCCTATGAGTAGGTACTGTTCATATCCCCCATTTACAGATGAGTGAAGTGAGCTACGGAAATGTTAAGTCACTTGCCCTGTAAGTCATCAGTGGAATTGGGATTTGAACCCAGGTGTTCCTGATGGATGGCCTATAACTGAACAAAAATGAGCATGCTGCCTTTACATTCTTTCTAGGTGTGGGTTCCCTTTTACTAACCTGGCCTGATATTTATATGATAGCTTTTAAATAAAGATAATTCAGATATTTATCTTTAACTGTAGAATCCTCTTATGCTTCCTAATATTACTCTTGGGCCTTTACCTTCATTCTCTTTATATAAAACTCCTACTTAAAGTGTGTTGGTGCTTCTCCATCTACACTCCATGTCTCTTACCTTCCCTTTCATGTTTTTTTATTCAAACCTTTTAAACACTTTCTATGGAGACATGGACGAGTTCCTCAACTGCATTGGGGTAGACATGTTCAAGTCCTAACCCCGGTACTGTGAGTGTCAACCATTTGTAAATCGGACCTTTGAAGATTCTATTTAGATGAGGCCAGATTGAATCAGGGTGGGATTTTTTCCCAATAAGACTGGAGGACTCATAGGCAGAGGAAATTCTACTAACTCACAGTCCGTTAGTAGAAGCCAGAGAAGGACAGAAAGATGTGATGGTGGCAGAACCTGCGCCCCCAGCAGCACATTAGAGATTTCAGCCTGGCAAGAGCTTAATGCTGGACTTGTAGCCTCCAAAGCTGGGAGATAATAAATTCCTGTTTAAGCCAAACCAGTGTGTGGTACTTATCATGACATCCCTGGAAAACTAAGACAAGCATTCTTCAGTTAACAATGAAGTCTTTCGTAGAAGATGCTCATTTTAGAATTAATATGATTGGCTGAGGATTTTTTTCTTCCGTGACTCTAATTTCTAGAGCTTCTAATAGGATCTTGTATACATCTTCTTTTTTCTTAGAGTCATATTTACTTATTGTCATTTATAACCTCTTATCCTTTTCTTCAGTACTTTATAACTTTTTTGTATGTCTCTAACTATGTGAAACACACCATTTCAAAATGCTACTCCACTCCATTACTCAAGAGAGAAGTTTTTTGGTAATTTTTGCCAGAATTTTTTCATTGAATTAATGTTTCTCACATGCTTTGAAATGTTAATTTGCAAGTTCATCTTGTATGGTCGTTTTAGGTCTTATATTCTTTTTTTTTTTTTTTTTTCCT
>JAQZBX010015513.1:11043-26225 GCA_029593785.1 Cabassous unicinctus | reverse complement strand
ACTTACAGCAAATAGCTGCTTTATTACTTTCAGTGCAAAAGGGTCCAAAAGGCAGGGGAAGAGACCCTATCATGGCCAGTCTCCTGGGGAGGCCACCTGCTTGGGTCGGTGTTGGTGGATGGCAGCTCCACATGCCCCACTTCCTGTCAGAGATGAGAGACCCCTATCCTTCCCAAGGGCGGAGCATTTGAACAATCCAGTGGTAGGGGGCCTGCCACTGAGCAAAAAGCATGCATCAAGCAAACTTCGTGCAGAATTCCCACCCTGATCAGATGCTGCGGCTGCTTGTTCCTGGTTCTGGGTTCAAGGTTTGGTCAGGCATTTCATTAGACTGATATCTCCATGGGCTGCAGAATGGAAACGTATTAAAGCATCTGCACACAATAGAAAAGGGCGGGGCAGATGAGGGCTGGGACATGGCTGTTCGGCGTGTCCACGACTTCCCCAGCTAACACTCCCCTCTAGCCCCAAGCCAACACACAACTTGGCCCGTTTGCTGGGCCATCTCTTCTCTTTTCCTCCAATTTTAGATAAGAATTTTATGAAGAGCCTAGGGAGTGAACACAATTTTCTTCAGGAATTTCATAATATCTGGTCCTTTTTTTTTTTCCTTTAAAGTGGTACGGGGGATTGAACCCAGGACCTTTACATAGGAAGCATGTGGTCAACCACTGAGCTACACCCACTCCACATCTGGCTCCTTTTAAATGAAATAGATCTGACTTTCAGAGCATCCTCTGCATAGGGCACTCTCTAGCCCAGTCCCTCCTGGAGTTTAACTCCTGGATTTTACTATTATTTCCCACTCCTAAAGAACCTGGGTCTACAGTTCCTGCCGACCCATGTTTTATTCTCCTTAAGTATTCAGAAGGAAACTTCTTACGAAGAAATGCTTGGCTAAAATTTTTGTCACATTTTCTTCTTTTTTAAAATTTTATTCTAATTTTTTAAAAGCATCTTGCATGTAACTTATATCAACACATGATCAGAGTGGGTGATGGTGGTTTTTCACGTTAACTTATTCTGCCTTAATAATGAAAACTCTACATTACCTTTTATATCTGAAAAAGAGTGACCTTATATCCAAAAGCACCACTTACTCTATATACAGAAATAAAAATGCAAACCATAATAAACTGAAAAATAAGATAAAAGAACTAGTATAAAGAGTGTTGAAAGGCCAGGCTACATTCTACAAGGTATAATACTAAAACATTGGAAAATATACTAGCAGTGACAGAAACTCAAGGCAATGTTTGCCAGTCAAAAAAAAAACCGATGCGTAAAATTTGAGAGAAAAAAATAATATCTAAAACTGCATCAAGGAACATCATTAATATTTTAGTAAACTAGTTACTTCCAACAATATATATGATATAAATTCTGGCTTCAATCTCAGGTTCTCAGATCTCTATCATCACACACACACCAATGCATCACAGATCAGTGGGATAGAAATGTGTGGAGCGAAAACTAACATAAGGGGAAATTATACATAAGCCACCTTCTAGCTTACCTGGAAAGCCAGCCATAGTGAATGGTAACCATGCTGAGTACACATCGTCGTTACGTGGACATTACCTGTAAAAGTTGTCATGGAGAACAGAAGGAAAGTATTGAGTTCTATTGTTTTACCCTGACATTTTTCACGGAGCCTTATTATTCCACTGCCACTAGACTGAAAGCTCCTTGGTGGCAGGACTGTGTATTCCCAATTCTCCCCTGTATTACCAAAGACTCCAAGGCCTAGTGTGAGATCAATAAAAAGCCAATGACTCAATCAACAACCAATTAGTGAGCATTGTAAGCGTGTCTATTGCCTCTGGTGAGAGATTTCATTCTCTCTCTGCCTTGTCCTGTGCCCGTCTCAGCCTTGGTGAATTCTGTTCACCCTGCCATCTTTTTCATCCCAAAATTCACATGCCAAATGTCACCATCTTCACAGATGACTTCCTGAGATGATCACCTCCTCCCTCTCCCTTATTCTGTATTTAAGGCCCTCATTTGTTTGCTCCAAACACTTATCAAAATTTGCAATTATTTTACTTATCTATTTGTTTTGTCAGTCTTACCCCTAGAATTATGGGTGCCATTAGTGCCGTGAGGCATCTGCCTTTGACACAATTATATGACTAGCACGATGCCCAATATTTGGTTGAATGAACAAATATATGTATTTTTAAAATAGGCTTTTAGAAGTTGACACTAGAATAAAATTTCAATTAAACAAATGGTAATGCTGCCAGTAGGAGGTAATGGAGTATGATTAGCCATTAATTTTTATTTTGATTTTTTTAAAAATTTTTATCTCATAACCATTTATTTTTGTTTTATAACTTGACAGTCAGGAAGTTCAGAGCCAGGCTTAATGCTCAGCTGCAGGTAATCATATTAACTCTCAAGAGCCCAGTGTCTAGGCTTTTATTCTCTTTTATGCCATTTCACTTTTCAAATTGTATTCTATTATTTCATTTTATACTGAGAAGGAAATGGTTAGCTGCAGGTATGATATAATTTATTTCCCTTTATGAGGGATGGCAATTGTCCCCAGGAAGGAAAGAAGGAAGTGACCTGGTCAAATCTTGTAAACATACTAATGACAGACTTCCTAGCAAGCATACTAATGGTATTTGCTATTTGGAGATTCTTGCCTATATCATGCTTTTAGCAGGGTGTATTAGTCAGCCAAAAGGGGTGCTGATGCAAAGTACTGGAAATCTGTTAGCTTTTATAAAGGGTATTTATTTGGGGTAGAAGCTTACAGTCACAAGGCCTTAAAAAGTACAACTCAAGGTTACTTCCTCACCCAAAATCTCTTGCCACGTGTTGAAGCAAGATGGTGGGCAATGTCTGTGAGGGTTCAGCCTTCCTCTTCTTCTTAAGGCTCCGTGGATCCAGCTTCTTCTGATCTCAGCTGTAGGCTAGGATAAGGCTCGTCTTTCTCCCCAGGGCTCATTTCTTTCTGGGCTCAGCTGCTCTGTTCTCTTCACAACATCAGCTTTAGACTTTCAGGCTCATCTCTCTTCCCTGAGGTACAGGATCCTTTGTGTATCTTCTCTGTGTATCTTCTCTGTGTCTACTTTCGTGTGAGAAGTCTGCTTTATCAACCCAAGGGGGCTGGGACTCAACGCTGAGTCACACTCTAATGACAGGGTTGCATCAGAGCCCTAACTTAACATAATGTAATCAATCACCTCAGCTGAATCTAATACAATCAGAGGGTTATCACGCCCGAGGAATTGACCAGTTTACAACACGGATTTACGGAGAAATCATCATGGAAGCTATGCAGCTGAGTGAAAATATAGATAAGTCTCATGCTGAAAATGACTGCCTTCTGTGAAAGTACTCTAATAATATACATTACAGAGAGACCTCATTATTAATCTGAACCAGATCTTATCCAACAATAGAAGTAAATAACCCAGAGAGTTCCACCACTGGGTCTTGATTATTCACTGCTTTACATGTGCTTTGCAATTACTTGAATTCTTTCAATTATTAGTAAAGGTTGATATAGTTCATATCTTTTTTATGTAAACTTGATTGGACAATCCAAAAATTTTTTGAGTAATCTAAATGAAATAGTCCAAACAAGAGGGCTGGACCCTAATTTTTGTCACATTGCTAAATAGCTCTGATCAATGCCCATAGCACAAATCTACCCTAGCATCCTTCCTTAAATTTATTATCATTTGCAGGGCATATTGCTACTGATTTCTGAAGAGTAATGTTCAACTCAATCCAGGAACTCCCGACAGGGAGCCATGTAACCTGTGTTGACTTTACTGAGAGAGAATCAAAATGCTGAAGCCACAGCTCTGGTCAGGGAGTTCCACGGAGCATCTCACTGGACTAGTTGGTGATATATACAGAGAACCATCTCTGAAATACCCCCTTGCAGCATGCTCTTGAAAGCAGCATACATTTTGTGCATGGACTTTGTTAAAATCTTGCCTCCCTGTGTTTTATTATTTGTTTTTTGCTTTGTACTCATTTGTATTAAGTACTTTATTGCGGTATACCTGGCATGCAATACATTGCACATTCTAAGTATAAAATTTGATAAATTTTGACATATATGTGTGCATATACTCATATACATATCTTGAAGCCATTGTGATGCTTAATTTTCTGTGTCACCTTGGCTAGGTTATGATGTCCAGTTATTTGATCAAATACTGGCCTACTTGTTACTATAGAGGTATTTTGTAGATAAAGATTAGCATCTACAGTCAGTTGGCCTTAAGTAAAGGAGATCATTCTCTGTATTGTGGGTGGGCTCCCTCCAATCAGTTGCAGGTTTTAGCAGCAAGAACTGAAGGCTCCAGAGATTAGAAGGAATTCTACCTCAAGACTACAGCCTCCACTCCTTGTTGAGTTTCCAAGCCTAAGAAATTCAGACGTGAAAATTCATTTTCTCTCACTCAGCCTGCCTGTTCGTTCTGTTTTTCTGGAGAACCCTGACAAATACAGCCATCAACACAATCAAGGTAATGAATGTATCCATCATTCCCCAAGGTATCCTCAGTTTACTTGTGTTTCTCTTTGTGCCTCCCCACCAATCCTCCTGCCCACAGGCAAGCATAGGTAAGCTTTCTGTTACTTGGTTGCCATGAGCAATCCTAAAATCATTTCATAGATAAAGATTCCCCCGCCATTAAATACCATTGTTGAATTTGCCATTAGCAGGAAATATTCCATTATGTACTATTTTTACAAGAAGAGTAGACCACTTCACCGACTACCTTTTCCAGATGCACTCCCCTTCCCTAGGAACAGGAGAAAATGGATTGCTAAACAGTAATCCATTTACTTCCTACTCCTATAGACAATTTGATTTTTTTGGAAGCCACCTTAAATTATTTTTGTGCAAAGACAAGATAGACAAATACCTATTTAAATGTCCTCATATAGTTATCTTCTAGCAGGAAATGAAACATTTTGCAGTATTTAAAAAATCTTATTATGCTCAACAGAGTTTGATTTTTGACATACCGGTCTAGTTTCTCATTTATATTTTGACAATTTCTTGTCTCCAATAAATGAATCATATTGCCCTCTTGTCTACTCAGTTGCAGACCTGTCAGTCAGACCACCATCAGTGTGTACTGGGAAACAATATATATATATAGTAAAGCCACAACTGTCATTTTATGGAAATGCAGGCAAACCTGGAGATTTCCTAAAACACCAGAAAACTTAAATATGAGTATTTTAAAACTGAAATTAATTTTCAGCAAATGAATAAATGGATTTAGATAGCTTTTAAAGTATCATAATTTTTCCAAAGTCTACTCAACAGATACACCTTGACTGGTTGTCAACAGGGTGTAATTAAGTGAATATTCTATTAAAAATTGATGAAAACTGCTCACTAGGAAAACAAATCAACTTTGGCTTCTTCCTTCAAGAGGCACCATTATTTTAGAATCCACCATCATTACTGAAAACATTTATTGTACATCCACTATGGGAACCCTCTGTTCAACCCTGAAGCAGTAAACTGTTTTGAGAGTTTTGTTCCATAGAATTTAATGTTTTGTTTTGTTTTTTGAAGACAGAACATACATACACAATAGTAACCACTAAGGGCATATAATAACTTCCAAAGGAGTACTGCAGGCAATAAATGTTTTAGGAGTTCAAAGAAATGTTATGTTATGGTGAGCTGTGAATCTAGGAAAAGTTTCAACAAGCTATTGCAGTTAAGTTGTTCCGTGAAGGGATTAGATAAAAGGAGATAAATATATGAAACGAAGCTCCAAGGAGAATATGCCAATAAGATAACAATGTATAAAAACACAATAGCAAATCTACTTGAATGAGAGTATAAAAGTTTTTTTAGAAGAATAATGGGATGGTGGGTCATATATTTGGGGATAAAGAAAGTTGTAATTTGAAGAGTCTGGAGGGCTTTGCCAAGGAGATTGGATGTTTGGATCTTTTCTTTCCCTTGAGATAATGGGAAGTCTTGAAGTTTGACGAAATGCTGATAAGTGTGAAAAAAACATTAGGAAGATCTATCTATTTAGAAGTACAGAGTAAATTAAATTCAGAAGAGATTGCAATCCAGAAAGTCCAATAAGAGAGTGATAAAGTTGTCAAGACAGTGGTGTCAATAGAGAATATACAGAGAGAAACAAAACAAAAAAACACAAGTTTTCCTATGTCTTCCCCTCTTACTCAATCTAATATATATTAATTCAAGTATATATATTGAGTGCCAGCCATGTGCCAACCATTATGTTGGGTCTTCATTAAGTAAAAACAAATAAAATATAACCACTCTTTGCAGCAGAATGACAGATGTGTGAACCACAGGTGTTAGAGGAGCTAACCTGGAGTCAAAGACATTGGCTAGGATGCTTTTCCACAGGGCAGACGATGAAATAATTGGAGCTAGAAGGGAGATGAGGGTGGTTTGAGAAATGTTTAGGAGGTAAATATTGGCAGGACATGATTAATTAAGACTTGTAAAGTTACAGATAACTTATGGGAGAGGGGATGAAGACAGAGGAGAGAGGGGCTATATTATGAGATCAGTTCATTAAAAAAGAAGAATAGAATAGAATTGAGAGCACAAGTAAACCAGCAGTCTTTGAATAGGAAGAAGTATTTCACTAACAAAATCTGTAGATACAAAAAAGAGAGAAAGTTATGAATTCAGATATGTTTGTAGATGTAATGGTTGAGAAATTAAGAAAATTCATCCTTGATACCCTTTTCTAAATGAATCAAGAGGTAAAATTGTCTTGAGGGAAGTGGTAAATGTATAATGTATATTAAGTTGCTAGGTAGCTCTGAGGGCTTAGCTGAGGTCAACAATCATACTTTTGGAATGGTGCTACTCTGTAATGCTGTGTGCTTCTGTCTCTAGAGTTGAAGGACCCAGACATATGAGCAGAGAACTTAGATTGTATCATTGGTCCATGATTGGGATTTTGGTGAGTGTGCCCAGCAAAAGGTGGAGGATGCAAGAGTATTGATGAGATATTAGTTCAAATATTTGACTGTGGAGTCTGGGATGAGTCAGGAGTAGGGAATGCTAAATTGGAGCTTCCAGACTTTGGGAGGAGCTAACCGAAGGGATCCCAGCATCAAAAAGATATGATAAAGGTGCAGTGGTGGTAGGAGTGAGGTATTAAGATGTGGAAACATTAGATTTTAGGTCACATGGGTGTATAGTGGAAGTTTGGGATTTCTGAAGTTAGGAGGACTCTGTGGAATTGATGAGAAGGATTTGCAGGTGAATGGGTCACCTGCATTCACACTGACATCTCCTATGATTTTAGCAGGAGTTAGTCAACAACATGGCTGTGAGACAAATGTGACAGTAGTTGGCAACTGAGAAGGGAGGTGTTCTAGTTTGCTAAAAGCTGCTGAAAGCAATATAGCAGAAATGGGTTGGCTTTTACAATGGGGATTTTATTAGGCTGCAGGATTACAGTTCTGAGACTGTGAAAGAGTTCAAATCAAAGCATCATAAGGCGATGTTTTCTATCCAAAGACCAGCACATGGAGGCATCTTCTGCTCTTTCTCTTCCGGGTTTTGTTGCTTCCTCTCTCCAACTTTCCATTTATTTCAGCTCCTTCCTTTCCTGGTTTTCTCTCTCTGCTCCTATGGCTTTTTCTCTCTTCTGTGGGTTTCTCTCTTGTCTTTTAGTATTCATCCTATTTCAAAAGGACTCCAGTAAGAGGATTAAGACCCGCCCTGGGTCACACCCTGCTGAAGTAATCTGTAATAGGTTTAGAACCACAGGTATGGATTAGCTCTAAGGTCATGATTTTCTGGGGTCCAACAAAGCCTCAAACTACCACAGGAGAGGATGGAAGCTAGTAGGTGAAAACAAACATTATGCATAGGTGCCTTAGCCAGATGACTTCAGTATCACAGAAAGATGATACTTTCCACATTGATAGAAGAATAATGTACCAGAAGCTGAAGTGGGCACCAAGGAACGCCAACCTTTACACATCACCTGATCCAGTGATAGATGGAAAAATGCATAATATCCATTAAAGAGAACTGGAGGGAAAGTAGTTTCAGTTCCAGCAAAGAGGGGCAGAGCATTCTCCTCTGGTCTTATCTCCAATCAAACCTGCAATTCCCCACACATAGTCTTGCATGCCCCAGCATCTTTAAGCATGAGTATCCCCCTCCTGCCTTGATAAACTTCCCACCTTGTCTCTCTGGGAAACACTGACTTTTCCTTTAAGAGTCATCGCATCTAGAAAGCCTTCCTTTGACACCGCTGTCTGAGGAGATCACATGTTCTCTCTAAGCTTCAGTGTCACTGTGTACCTTTTTGACATAGTCTTAGAGTGAAATATAATTCCCAATTTACTATTCCCTTCAAGAGATCATGAGTTCCTTAAGGGCAAAGAATTTGTCATTCATATTTGTGTCCCACTGCCTAACAAGGTGGCTAAACTGTAGTAAGCAATCAGTGAATGTCTGTAGAAGTAGTTGAAATCTAAGTTTCCAGGAGCTAGGGAAGCAGTCCAAAACTTCCTGGAACAAAGCTCATGAGACATTAAAAGAGTAAACATATTAAGATTCCTTCCACATTCAATATCACTTGCAAGTGAAATCAGTAGATAAAATTTCTGAAGTAGCAATGCCATGGTTTGCACATCTACATCTAACAGTGTACAAGTGTACAGGGAATCAGGGATTAGTACATTATCTCTTCAGGAAAAGTACATCATCATCCTCCAATTTCTAGGTCAATGTTCTTTTTATAACTTTTTATGTGTTATCCCAGAGAGTTGTCTTGACAACTATTCAAACCAAATTTGAAGAATATTGTATGCTGTCTTATTTATTAACATTTCTAATTTTCTAAGTAAACAATACCAATTATTTCAAATGTGTGTTGCTATGAAACATATTAATTTGATATTCTATGTTCAAACTTAACTGAAGCCATGACCACCAAGATATAATTATTTTTCACTATCAATATTATATTGTACCTTAAATTTTTTCTCTAGTTTTTCTAGGATTGTTCTATTAAAAGAGCCTTATTTTTTATTTTAAAAGATTATCTGGTATTCTAAATTATTTCAGAAAAAGTGTCCTCCCTGCCTCCCCCCCCCCCACCCCCCAAATAATAGGTGGTGATAGGTTGTCATGCTAGGCACAAGGCTGGGGAATTATGGCTTAAAAAAAACAATGACCCTCAATTGCTGGTTTTCCTTCCAAACAAAGGTAGATGACGACAGCTTATTTGACTTCCCCATTCTTTCTATTCTCTAATATGATCCCACACACACATTAGTTACTGTATATTTAGTATTAAGAATTTACCAGAGGGAAGTAAAAGAAGCATGTCTATCTTTTGCTCTTCCACTTTTTTCCCACAGAAATTCCAGAGCCTCCTAGCTGAATCCAAGGATTTTCCTATAAGCAACAAAAGGTCCCCAGCCAGTGGTTATGAGCAATCACTGTCACCCTGAACATTTTTTTTCCTCCTTTTCATCTTTAGCTTCTTTGATGAGGTTATCTCCCAAAAGATGTAAATGTCCTACCAAAACAATGGCTTCTGGTTACTGGATTCTCCAGTCATCTAGAGACAATTCTCCACTGTTTTGAAACTGCTTCTGAAACAGAACTTGTCACCCCCACCCAACACCACACAAACATACATACAAACTCTAATACGTAGCTCTGAGGCAATCATCCCAAAGAGTCAAGCTGTGCAGAGGTAAAAGGAAAAGTCAGAAATATCCATCCTTTGTTACCTAAAAGTTGGATATTTTGTTCAACATGGATTTTGCATTCATTTTTTAAAAACAATTTATTGAAGTATATTATTCATACATAAACTATAAGTGTTCAGTAAACATCGTGAGCTTACAAAACAAACATGCATAACATCATACAGGGCTCCCACACATCACCCTCCCACAAACGCCCTGCATTGTTGTGGAACATTTGTTAACAAATCATGAAAGAGCATCGTCAAATTATTACTACTAACTATAGTCAGTATCTTCCTCCCCATACATTTATTTAAAGGATTTATTTATTTATTTATTTACTTTTATCCATTTTTACCTGTCCCCCCATTTTTACTGTTTCTGTGCCCATTCACTGGGCAACTGTGCCCATTTCCTGTTCCCTCTTCTCATCCTTCTCCTCCTGTCTTCACTGGGATTTGATCCTCGGAACCTCCGCTATGGGAGAAAGGCGTCCTACCGCCTGCGCCACCTTAGTTCCTGGGTTTTCATTGCATCTCGTCTTGGCTCTCCCTTGTGCTACTCTCCTGTTATGTCATCATCTTGCTGTGTGGCTCGGCAGGACCTGACAGCACACCCACGCACGGGGCCTAGTGGCCCACGTGCCTTCTATATTTTTCTTTTTTTTTTTTTTCTTTTTACCAGGAAGTCCCGGGGATCAAACCCAGGTCCCTCCATATGGGAGACGCCCAACCACCCAAGCCACATCCGTTCCCCTGCTATATCTCTTAAGGTTGACCAAACATACCCAAAGTTACAGTCTTTTCCTAATACAGGATGGTCATATAATAAATCAGGCTTAGTTTATCACCAGCATTCTAAAAAACAGACCTAGGGAGAAAAACTAGGTCTGGGGACACATGCATGGTTTCTAATATAGTGAATGTTTAGCCTACCCTGATTATCACAAAATCAGGACAGTGAGAATATTCTCATTGCATTCACTTTTACTTTAATATATTTCATTGAGTGGAGCCGATGTAGCTCAGTGAATGAACTCCTGCCTTGCATATACAAGGTCCCTGGTTCGATTCCTGGGTCTCCTTAGAGAACTGATCCAAAGGGTGATCCACCAGTCATCTGGCACCAAGCTGATACTTTATGGGAAGCAGATGTGGCTCAGGTGACTGGGCTCCCTCCTACCACATTGGAGGTCGCTGGTTCGGGTCCCAGTGCCTCCTAAAGAAGACAGTGAGCTGATGCTGATGAAACAAGATGATGCAACAAGAGACATGGGGAGGAAAAAACCATAATGGGAGATACAACAGAGCAGGGAGCGGAGGTGGCTCAAGTGATTAGGCACCTCCCTCCCACATCAGAGGTCCTGAGTTCCACTCCGGTGCCTCCTAAAGGAACAAGAAAGACGAACAGACATGGCAAGTGAAAAACAACTAGGCGGTAGGGAGGATTAAGTAAATAAAATAAATCTTTAAATATATACATATATGTTTATAATCTTGATTACTGAGTTTGTTGGCTCCACTTTACATTTTACAACAGGTCTCACTCACCTTACCACAGTCCCTGCCCAGCCAAAGAGTACCTTCTTTCACCACCATTGGTTCACACAGATTTTGTATGCACTCTTTCAGTTTCTTCTTGCATAAATTCTTTCCAGAGGATGTCAAACCATGAGGACTGGTAAGATGTACATTCTTAATTCCCTTTCCTACTTCAGCATGGAATGCTTCCATAGCATCCGAAATCCTTGTCTCTCTTCTAAAGATCATCAAGTTCCTATATTCTAAGCAATTCAATGTGAAGTTTTTGTTTTATGTTGAGACTCTTATGTTAACTTTCTTTTTACTACTCACTTTATTACAACATATTAGTACGTCTGGATAAATCCAGAGGGTATGAAAATTAGGGAAAGAAGATGAATGAGCTCATGAGTTTCAAGATGTTTCAAAACCACCTGCCTGATTGGCATTGTTGATTGTAGATCCCTGAGGGCCGTGATTTGGAGGGGAATGGCCATTCTTCCAGATGACTTTGTCTTCCCTAGATGACTTGGGGTAGTCTCCACAAAGGGCTAATAAGCCAGCATCTCCCTTTGCAAAGAAACTCCAGAATGGAATAAAAAAGAGCAAAGTGGTGACCTCTGTTGTGATTACCCACACATCTAGGAAGGGACTATGGTGCAATAAAATGTTGCCTACAAAAAGAGATGGATTTAGAGAGAAGGAAATGTAGGGAAGGAAGGAAAGCTGCTGAAAGGCCAGGCAGGCTTGCACATCTACATCTAATAGCCACCTATTTAAAATGATTTGTTTTTAACACATATATCAAGTTTCAAACAGGTGAGACAATTGACAGGAAATTAAATTCAAACACTGAAGAAAAGCAAAAGCTGAACTGAGACTAGTTAAGCAGCTGATTTTAAAATGATGTATTGTGTCAAAATACAGATGTGCACCAAGACAGGATGTCATAATAGCAAATCTCAAATGAGATTTCAGTGACAATGAGATGTTTCACATGGAGACGAGGTAAGGCAGATGGGTTTGCGGTGGAGAGTAGAGTTGATGTGGTCTGCATTAAGAGGGGGTGGAAATGTGTGCTAGTGCCGCAATTACCTGTAGATGAAATGCTTTCAGCAGGCTTTCAGTGATCAAGAGGAGGCTTTGAAGCTAGGCTTGGGTTTGACTGGAGCCCAGCATGTGAAACATCCAGAGTAGAAAAGCTCAGTGTAATTTGGGCCACATTCATTACTGGTTCAAATGAGCACTTCAGTACTCGCATTGTTCAATACCTGTGCATATAATTACTCACTTTACAAAGCGTAAATTTCCATGCATAAAGATCCTGTCCCAAGATACTTCTGATAACTATCCTAAAGAAGTCAGTTGGATTCAAGGTAGGCCTATATATGCTTAGTAAAGCAGAACGTTAAAGTAATTAGATGGGTAATTTAAAAGAAACTGCATCATCTGAGACATTGAGGTTACTAAGGCAACTCCATAACTCTAGGCATGCATTTTCCTTTCATTTCACTTGTATTTGACAAGGACTCAAAAAAAAAAAAAACCTAGCACCAAAGTTTGTGAGATAGGTCAGTAGCTCTCTTATTCAGTGATACCGTTCTTAAATTATGGAGGTGACAGTTTTCATCCTTTCCATCCTAGTTTCGACACATTGGTCATGAGGAGGCCTTAGAAGGTAAGCATTATCTTTATATTTCTCACTGTCTTGAGAGAGGAAATCTAAACTTAAATAAAAGGTACTTGGGAATAGGCACTAGATTGCTGATACAAGTGAATTTGAGAAGTTAGCATGGTATACACAGTGAAATTTCTGTGGAATAAAGAGCTAGGGGCTAAATACAAGAAAATTTTTCTGACTTTCTAATGCAAAATATATTTTTTGTGCAATTAAACCTGCATCAGACACCTAGGCAGTTAAAAAAACAACAACAAATAATTTAAAATGGCACACGAAAGAATTTGCTGTTAATGCTGTCACTTGACTTTCACAATATGTCCACATATTTTCTTGAAGCATTACTGAAAGGTTTTCTTAACCACCACTGCCTCTTCTAGTAATTTAGTTGTGATGCTTGAATTTCCTTCCAATGGGATCCCCTTAGTTTAAAGCAGTTGTTCTTAATGTGTGGTCTCTAGACCAGTAGCATCAGGATAATCTAGGAACTTGTTAGAAATGTATCTTTTCAGGTTCCATTCCAACCTACTGAATCAAAATAGAGAAGAGCAAACTGTGTTTTATTGCTTTCACATAATGGCCCCAAATTTCCCAACTCTTAAGAAAGACATGGAAAACCATATCCAAGAAGCCAACATATTCCATACAGAATAAAGCTTAACAGGCCTACTCCAAGACACATGTTCATCGGAATGTTAAATGCCAAAAATAAAAAGAGAATTCTGATTGCAACAAGTGAAAAGCAATTCACCACATGTAAGGGGTCCTCAATAAGACTAAGTGATGATTTATCCCATCAGAAACTATGGAGATGAGAAAGCAGTGGAATGATATATTTAAGGTACTGAAAAAGAAAACCACCTGGCAAAAATTCTTTATCCAGCAAAACTATCCTTCAAATATGACGGAGACTTTAAAATATCCACCGATAACAGAAAGTAAGAGAGTTTATTAACAAAAGACCTAACCTACAAGAATTGCTAAAGGCAGTTCCTCAGTTTGAATGCAAAAGACAAGAGAGAGTAGCTTGGACTAGTGCGAAGAAGTGAAGATTTTCAGTAAAGGAACCACAAGGGTTATTTTAAAAAGGATTGAGAAAGGGGTTAGTCAGCTACATAACAGAAGATCAACTATACAGAAAAAGAGACCGCAATAAAGGAGAAGAGAGATGAAAAATGATATGACATATAAAAGCAAAGGGACAAATGGCTGAAGGAAGTACTGCCTTTAGAGTAATAAGCCTGAATGTTAATGGATTTAACTCTCCAATCAAAAGACACAGGTTGGCAATAAAAATACATGATCCAACTATATGTTGTTTACAAGAGACTCATCTTAGACCCAAAGACACAAATATGTTCAAAGGGGAAGGATGGAAAAAGATAATCCATGCAAATAGTAACCAAAAAGAGCTAGGGTTGCTATACTTATAGCAGGCAAACAGATCTTAAGTCAAAAGCTGTTATAAGAGACAACGAAAGACACTATAATTTTTAATTATAATAAAGGGGGCAATCTACCAAAAAGAAATAATCAAATATTTATGCACCTTAACCATGGTGTCCCAAAAATGGGCAAACACTGGCAAAACTGAAAGGAGAAATAGACCCTGTTCCAATAATTGTTGGAGATGTCCATGCACGACTCTCATGGATGCATACAACCTCTCTACAGAACATCAATAAGGAAATGGAGAACTTGAATAATATGATAAGTGAACTGGACCTAACAGACATATATAGAACATTGTACGCCAAAGCAGCAGGATATACATCTTCTCAAGTGCACATGGATCATTCTCCAGGACAGACCACATATTGGACCACAAAACAAGTCTCAATAAATTTTAAAAGATTGAAATTATACAAAGTATCTTCTCTGACCACAATGGAATGAAACTGGAAATCAACATCAGACAGAGAACTGGAAAATCCACATATATATGCAAGTTAAATAGCACACTCTTAAACAACCAATGGGCCAAAGAAGAAATTACAAGGGAAATCAGTAAATATCTTGTGATGGATGAAAATGAGAACACAACAAATGCATATGGGATGCATATGTAAAGCATACACCAAAGGTACATTTGTTGAAAAATAGCGTGGTACTGGCACAAAGGTCAATATATAGACCAATGGAATCTAATTGAGAGTTCAGAAATAGATCTTCACCTCTATGACCAATTGATTTTTGACAAGCCTGCCAAGTCCACTTAATTGGTAAAGAATAGTTGTTTGGACAAAGGGTACTGGAAGAGCTGGATATCTATCTGGAAA
>JAQZBX010015512.1:24810-37561 GCA_029593785.1 Cabassous unicinctus | reverse complement strand
AAGACCTCCGATGTAGAAGAGAGGTGTTCTAGCCATCTGCGCCACCTCGGCTCCTGGTTTTTGGAGCTTTCGGAGCATCGTGTCTTGTCTCTCTCCTGTTACGTCATCATCTTGCTGCCTGGCTCCCGGGGCCTGGCAGCTCACCGGCACACAGAGCCTGGCAGCCCATGCGCCTTCTATATATATTTTTTTCTTTTACCGGGAGGTCCCGGGGATCGAACCCAGGTCCCTCCATATGGCAGACGGACGCCCAACCATTTGAGCCACATCCGCCCCCTGATAACTCTATTTTTAATTTTCAAAATGCGCAACTATTTTTGTTATGATTTGCCAACTAAAGAAACAAATAGAAGCAAAACCACTCAAAGGGTGAATGAAGTTTAAGCAAACTAATCATCAGGCAAATAAATTGACCATTGAGTCAGCTGGATTTAGGTGCTTTGATCCCTCCACTACAGCCCAAAGAGGCTCAAGATCAGATTGGGGGAAACAGGCCTGTCCCTGACTTTGTGCAGGTGCCTATACAAGAGCCAAATGGAGGTCCAGAGACACATGGCTAAGTATTTAAAAGTACTTGCTTAATAAACTTGTTAGCACAATTTATATAGTCTATCCTCCTACTTTGACAAGTATGCCTTCATTATAAAATTTTAAAATTATGGAAAAGTTATGGCTTTATATGACTGATTGTCAACAAGATAACCACATTTAATTATAATTATGCATGTCTAAGTTTCTATTGATTGGCTGGCAGTGCTTTAGATAGTATTAAATAGTTATATGACATACATTATTAAATTATATTCCATACAATCTATTTTTCTTGCCTCCTCTTCAGGTAAATCACCAATCAGGTTTTTATAATCATGATTTTCTCATCATTTGTGTTCTATTCACAAAAATGACCTAAACATACTAAATTAGAGTACATGGAAATGTAAAAAAATTTTCACACATTTTCTGATAATTTGAAAAACTATTAATATTACCTATAAAAATTAAAAGGCAAAATGTAAAATACAATTTATGAATATTGATTTTTAATTCAAAATTATTTAAATAAAGAAAAACTCATTTTCAAGTCACTTTTTAATATCCATATTTATCTATGAAAATCAAATGGCAAATTCTTAAATGCAACTTGGGAATATTAAATTTTTAATTCAAAATTATTGCTAGGAAAATATAATCTAATCACATTAAATATTTTTATGAAAGTAAAGCTATCTGCAAATTTAACATTCAACGTCCATCCAGTCACCAAAGGACAGAATTGATACTGGGCTTCATACATACTTTGTCCAGATTCACACATAAAAATATAGGAGCAAAATGCATTAATGTTGGGAGATGCTTCTCAGTCCCCATGTGTAACTTTTACAAATACTGTGCTAATTTGTGAATACCTCTGGGACCACAAGGACGAGGAGAGGCAATAAAATGGACACTCCATGCTACTGAGCACTGGCACTTGTATCTAAGAATCTACTGCAGTCTTGCTTTCTGAGAAGAAGGATTTGATGAGTGAATCTTTCTCCTAAGCTCATCTGCAGCTCAAATCCTGCACACCACCTGAGGTATCTCTGCAGCAGCACATGCCACAACCTTCTGCCTTCAAGAACATCAAGCAGGAGACATGAGAAGTGTCTCCCTGGGACCTGAAGAGCATGCAACATGGGAATGGATGTTTGGGGTTATAGCACCAGATCCCAAGAGGTGGAGGCTCCCGTGGTTCTTTTAAATAAAATCAGTTTCGATGTGTATTTGTGATATTTAATGCTCTCCGAAGTGCAGGGTCTAGGAGTAGGGCCAAGGGTCTGAAGCTGGGGTTGGGAGGATATTTGGGCCTGCAGGAAAGGAACCAGGTAAAAAGTTGTTGCTTGCAGTAGCCCAGATGAGAGAGCTGTTCACTCAGGGTACAGCCACAAATAAAAGTCTGTGGGTCTGAATTCGTGTTTCTACAGAGCCATGAGCAACCCAGTCAACACATCTTGTACTGGATTTGAGACTTCTTTAGTTTAGGATCAAGGAGCATTCTTTACCCTAATGGATGTCAGCTGGTAACTTAGTCCATGCTTGGAAGTAAAAAAATAATTCTTTGACCTTAAGGGCAGCCTCTGTTTAGCCCAAGAGTTCTTTAAAGCCTCAGTACTTTAGTGTTTTGCAGGAATGGCTCCAAGTCTAGACTGCGTGAATAAGAACTGGTATTTTACTGGACATTTTTGTGGAAAAGGAGGAAGAGGTTTACATCCTAAGCAACATGACAAACTTGACAACCCCGCCCCCCTTTAGGGCTTTCTGTTCCCCTAGTTCTCTACCGATATCAGCTATCTCATCTCTTCTTCACACCAAGGCCCCTTCTCCTCTACGTCTCCAAATAAGTGGACTCCCACCCCACCTGTCTCATTGCTCCAAATCGCTTTTCTATGTAGAGAAATTGGAATCTTCTTCGGCTTCTGCAGTTTGCATCTTCCCAGTCATCACTCTGCCTAGCACACAAGGATCCTCTCTGGGATTCACTGTCTTTAGGAGATAGGGACTAGGGTAAATTTAAAAAGGGCTTCCAGCCAGAGTTTTGCAGGATATTCAGATTGTTGGGGTAGATTTGTAGTCTGCATGAAGCAAAAAAACAGAAGGACTGAGAACAATGAGCCAGAGTAGAAAACACTTGGTTTCCAGGTTGGCGGTGGGCTATCATCCAGAGGAGATGAAATTAAATTAACGGCCTTGTGTGTCCAGTCCATGTTCTCAAACTCCTCTTTTTCGTAACGCCCAGGTGTGCTTGGAGTTTGTGGCTGACAGAGGCACGTAAGAGATGGTGCTTACAAGACCATCCTAACTGAATTCCATCACTGAGCACCTTTCTCCAAGAGCTTAATTATGTGGTTTTGGTTTTGAGCTAATTCTCCCCTGATCTTCAGGTCCCATATTCATGGAAAAGAACAGGCAATGAAAAGTATTTTGTGGGCTAGCAGTGAAGGGAGGAGGTTAATATATAGTATGTTAGCATTCTAGCCACATTATAATGAAAGCTACATATAGAGCTGGACCACTCTGGAAGTTTTAATTCCTTTCTGACAGCTAAAAGAGCAGCTGGTTTGAAACATTCTTTGCTTCCTCAGATATGTCTTTATTGCATTAGGTTTTCTTATCTCAATTGATCTGATATTAAGATCTGAAAATCAATGCATATACTTTAAGATAATGTTGATCCATGGAAAATATTTGTTGAAAGAATAAATCCATCCTATACCAGCCAAGTGGATCAGTTTGTCCTCCAAACAGTTAATCATTTTTCCACCACTGGGCATTTTTCATGCTGTTTTTTTTTTATCTAGAATGTTCCTTACAAGCTCTACCCTTTGTCAAAATTCATTCCATCCCTTTCTAATATCCTATCAGCACTACCTTCTCATTCCTGTGAAATTGTTACCATACTCTTCCACTTTACCAGAGGTAAGAAGAAGAGGATGGGTTTCTCTTTCTCCGTATCTTTGGTGAGTTCCTCCTCTGTCCCTGAACCTTTTTGCACAGCTGGGACAGTCAAAACCTGCCCCAAGGACCATTCTCAAAAATCCATAACAAATAAATGAAGACAAAGGATCCTCAAGGGGGAAAAAATTGCTAAGTCTACTTGTGGAAGGAATAAATACATTGCCAACTCTGCCATCACAGTTTTGCAGCAGTCACTGCCATCCTTACAGAGAGAAGACATATTTGGCCTTCTACCGACTCACATATTTAGTGCCACTGTGGGTATTAAATGACCAGAGTGTCTCAGTACTTAGTATTTAGTCCTTGCATGGTCAAAAGATTCGAATCTGGGCCTGAATAGTGAAGCCTAGTAAGAGGGTAACAACAAATTTTAATTTAATGAGTTGGAAATGTCTACTGAGGCATCAGAGGGACTAACACAAAGAATGGTTACAGAATAATAATTACAATCCAATTGGGGGCCTCTGAATGCATTTGTCACTGTAAATTTAAACATCAACAAGAGCAAAAACATGATACCAAGAGAACTGACAAGCAGACCCTAAATCACACAAAGGACCACATTTGAAATCTACAAGCTAATGAAATTGTGAAGTGGAAATATAAATGAAAAGAATAACTGTGCTGTGTCAAGGATCTTGGGGACAAACCCATCCAACCCCCTCATATAACAGATGGGATATCCGAGGGCAAGAATTGGCTAGGGACTTGTGAAAGTCATGCAAGCGTTAGTGTGAGAGCTAGGAAGTACTCCATCACAGTGTGTGAGCTGAAAGGAGGCCGTAATGCCCCAAACTTAGCTCCCTGTGGGCACAAAGCAGCCTCACTAACAAGTCTAAGTAACGATAGTGACTCATCCAATTAACACAGCACAGAAGCTTGGAGGGGGAAAAAAAAAAACAAAACTTCAAGTGGAATACTCAATTGCATGGTCCTTGATCCATCATTAGCTCACCAGAACTATATTAATTAGAGAGACCTCGGTAGAGAATGGCATTAGAAAACTGGCATCAGGGGCAACTTCAACCCTCATAGTGAAAGCTTTCCTAGCTTTCCTTCTTATCAAAAGTGAAAATCCAGAAGGTGAGTCCATGGGATCCTTCTTTGGATATAGAGGTAGAGGAGAGGAAAACTGGGGACTCATGGAGAGATGGGACGGCATCCCAGAAAGGAGGCTAAATATTAAGTATTTAGCATTAATATCCCATTTTCTATCTGGAGAAACAGTAGCTCATAGAGTTGTGGAAAGTGCCCGGAATAGATCAAGTGAGTAATCAGCAGAAACTCTTATGTTGGTGCAAGCCCAGATTTCCTGGCTCCTGGTGTAGTTCTTTTCCTTCTGGAAGGTAGTACGTGGTTATTAAAAACATGATTTCTGAACAGAACACCAAAGGGTACTTGCGGGGAGTAGGGGGCGGGGGTTGGAGGTGATCATTCACATCAATTTGTTCATTTATGGGTAGAATCAACAGGACACAAAGGAAGGGGCCTTGGGTCTTGTCCTTGCTGCTCCTGTACTGGGAATGGACTTCCTCTAGATATTTGCATACCTCATTTGCTCACTTTTCAGATCTCTGCTCAAATGCCATCCCTCAGAAAGGCCTTCCCTGAACAGCATATATAAACTAATTCACCATCACCTCTCTGGTTACTCTGAAATCATCACTGTGCTCTAAATTCATGTGGGGATCTGCTATGAAAAATGGCAAATTAAATAAATGAATGCATTTATTGCCTGTCACCACCAACAGAATGTAAGCCCCATGAGGGCACAGACTTTCCCTGTCTCCTTCCCCCCCATATCCTTAATGCTCAACAAGGCCTGCAATAAAATAGACACTCAGTAATAATCCTGAATAACTGATGAATGAATGAAAATGGAAAGCTGTTAATTGGATTTAGAAGCTTCAGTTGTACTCTTTCAGCAGTATTTCCCACAGCTCTCCAAATCTTCTTGTCTCTTTGTTCATGATACTATTTCTCTCCTAGTTTTCCTTTTCTGTCTCCATTGCTGGATCAATGTCCTTATCTGCTTTTAAATGTGGGAACTTAATAATTATGATAAGTGTACTTTGCATACTTAATCTCATTTAATAATATTATTCGAACTCATAGGGTTATATAAGGATTATCCTCCTTTAACCTGCAAGGAGAGTGGTCAAGTTGTTTGAACTAAGCCTTTAGTCACAAAACTAGTAAGTGGCAGACTAGACTCAAATCACAATGGTATCAACAGCACTTTCTTGGGCTGGTATAAGGATCAAAGGAATCAGCCCCTTTCAGATGCTGAGCATAGTGCCTGGGACACCTGACTTGATAAGTGGTAGCTCCCTTGTTGTTGGGTGCGGTGGGGGGAGGCACATTTAAAAGTGTGGTCAAGAAGAGTTGAATAAAGAGGGAAGGGGAGGAAGGGAGGAAAGGGGCCCCCAATATACTTGAGCTTTAGGAAAGCTCGCTTACCTGAGCCCCTTCTAAATGCTTGGAGTATTGCCTTAGCAATGAGTTCTCAGGTAACATTTTCACAAGTGAGATATTTTAATCCCAACTGGATAAGTCTCTCATTTTCCCTTCTGACCTTCTCTTCATCACCTTTTCCCTACTGCTGGGTAGTATTGGAGCATCTTGGAATCTAGCTAAGGGCAACTCAAGTCAAGGACAGGTGTAATTTGGAGCCACATGAATATCCATGGACAGTTATCACAGGCATCGCCGGGTAGGAGCGGCTTCCAGGCGCGCTGGTAACCTTTCCTGGCAACTCACTGCTCGGAGAGTTGAGGGACTGTGCCACAAAGGTGCAGGGCCACGGGCAATATTGCCACATGAATGTGTCCCACGGAGCCTGACCACCCGAAGTTATGCGGGTCATGGAAGAGAAAGGAGGTTTGAAAATAACAAATCCAGAAGCTAATCTGTAAAGAGAGGGCTCAGTTCTCATTGACCCCCTAGTCAAAATAGAATCTCCCTCTCAGAAATAAATTCTATTTCAAGTTATTTCTGCACAAAAACTTTTGTATGTTGATAACGCAGTGACTGCAGTGTTCAAGCAGCTAGAAAAGAGATGGAATCATCTTTCCCTGTTCTCTATTGAAAATATTGCCAAGGCGATCAACTTTTTGTATGCTAATAAAAAGAAGGCAGCTAAAAACCTAGGAAAAGGTTTTATTATTGAGATGTGTATGGGTTTTATGAAGTGTGCATTTGTAAGCTTTTCTAATTTTGAAACTTGTTGTAACGTCTCATTTGAAATAGATATGCATTTTCATACTTAATTTTGTATTTATAATTTTGTATTCTTTTTTGTAAAGAGGGTTCAGCATTTATGAAAACTTCTTCCACACACTACTTAAGTCCTTGGCTGTGGCCTTAGATAGAGAAGCAGAGGTACTTCTAAAGGGCAAGTTGGTACAAGGAAGCTGAATGAATACTCTCTTTATTCTGCCCCCTTCTGATCTGTCAACCCAACAGGAAGTCCGAGAGCAAGGCAGTCCAACTGTTTCCGTCCATAGAATTCGGCCTATCTGGGCACAGAGTAGAGTGAAGGGGCAAACAGAACGTGCCCACGGTGGGAAACTGCAGTTCTCCTGCTGCGCATCTTCAGGATGGTCTTCCATTGGAATAACACTCTGGGACAATATTCTAACTATGCCCTTCCTGTCAGAAATGGACTGACTTGTGCAACTGGCGAGCCTGGGAGAAGGAATTAGGCTCCTTTTGGATTCTCTTTCCTGGTGTACCCTGTGTGCTCCTCTGCCATGAGACCAGCAGTTAGCCAGCTGTGCTTACGAGTGGAGCATAAATCTGGCTGATCTGAGGCCCAAGTACAAGGAAGCTCGTTGCAGAACACGGTTTAGATCAGGGGTTCTGAACAAGGGGTTCGTGGGCTTGAATTGAAATTCAAAAACACATATTCTTGTGGGGACGTGGTGGCGTGGGTGTGATATAGTTATTAAATAATTCTCAGTGCAGTGTGGACTTAGTAAGGAAGGGGTCGGTGGTTTTCACCTGACTGGCAAAGGGGTCCATGGAAGAAAAAAGGTTAAGAACCCCGGGTTTAGATGTACTGAAAAAAAGCCCCTTCCCGCTCTGAGGATAATAGGAATGACAATAAATAGCACGATGGTGATGACGAGGACGATTAGCTAGGTCCAACCCACACATTTTACAGGTTAAAAATCTTAAATTCTCCATTCAAAAAGTATTTATTATGGCTAAGCTTCTTATTGTTTTTAGCTGTCTTATAAATCTCAATCTTAACTGTATTAGGACACGTTAATAACTTCCAGTTTGAGAAACCATTTGTGTGAATTACTGGCAAAAAAAAACTGGCCACAAAGATTGTTATTTTATTTGAGAAACCTCTGAGTTCTATGTTATAATTTCCTTACGGATTGTCTAGTGAAATGTCAACCGAAAAGAATAAAGATTGGAAGTAGGAACCCCCCTTTCCCCTCCTCTCTCTAATATACAACCCTTTAAAAGGCAGGGATTTTTATAATACTGAGGCTGGGTGAAATGAAGTGACTCAGCCAGTTTTATGGTTTCTAAAACAAAGGGCCAAGGCTGAATTAGGTGTTTTACGAAGGACTGAACTGCTTCTGCGCCTCAGAGAAATGTTTGGAGGGCAACTGAGGACAATAACAGGAGCAGCCCTAGGCCTGCACCACCGCTCCCCAAAACGAGAGGGAAAGCCCAGCTCTTCCGGCTGGGGCTGGAGTGGGTGGGGCGGGTGGGGACAGGGAGGGCAGTGCCGACGGCGCAGCCCAGAAGCACCTTCCAGGATCCCTGGAGGTTTTTAAAACCACCAGATGAGCTATGAGATCTCTAGGGGCGCACGCACACCATGGCTGCTTCCAAGAGTTCATTAAAAATTATTATTCAGAACCCGTAGATGATACACATCCGAGCCTCGAGTTACCTTATTAGGAGTTCCAAAGATCGAAATCCCCAGCGACGCCACTGGAGAAGAAGGATCTGGAAGGGTGAGGTGCAGCTATTTTAGGGTTAGCCTTGGCTGAGTTGCTTTAGGGGATGCTAGAGAGCAGGACACTCCACAATTGATCCACTATTTGCTCATTCGTTTTTGAGTCAAGTTTGAGGAATTTATGCTTGGATGTATTGTGCTCAAAAGGATAAATTTCAAGTTAAGAAAAAATGCAGTAATTTTCTGTCACAGTCCAGAGAAATAGTAAGACTGTTTAAGGAGCTTTAAACTACTTTAACCTCTGGTGCTTGTTCTCTTTTTCTGGAAAATAACTTTAAGATGTCACAGTGTGGTCCCTGGAGCAGCAGCATTGGAGTCATCAGATGTACTGAATGAGAATCTTCACTTTAACGAGATCCCCAGTGATTTGCATGCACAATAAACTGGAGCATCTCAATCTTGAGGGTTTGTGTCACAAGCTCACTGTACAAGGCCCCGCGGAGCCTTGCCTGCAGGCCCAGCAATACTGCAAACTGGCCGTGAGAAGGCCATGGCTGGCAGGGCTTCAGTTTTCAAGACATCAGTCCTGAACATGTTCTCAACTGAGCTGGCCCACTGCAGCATCTGGGTCCTCTTCTTTTGCACCCTGCATTTCCCTCTCTGACTCTCTCAGGGTTCAGCTTTGCCAGTTCACGGATGCTCTTCACTTCTCCACCGTCTTCCTCCCTGCACCTCTGGCTCATCTTACCATTAATTACAGCTTACAGCTTTGAATACACTGCTTTCTCTAATAACACAATGCATGGCGTCGTCCCCCAATGGACTGTAAGCACTTTTTTTTCCTTCCATTTTCTAAGAGCAATAGCAATGCCATGGCAACATCTAATCCCTAATCTCTAGATGAGGATGGGGTTGGTGAGGTAATCAGAGCAGGTGTTCCTGCAAAAGGAAACAAAGAAGTAGGCAGATGAAGGGAAAACTATGAAGAAGACAGTTCTAAGCCAGTGCTTCTCAAACTTTAATATGCAAAGAAGTCACCCAGGTACCTGCAGACTCTAACTCAGGAGATCAGAGGTGGGGCCACGGCTTCTATAATTCTTGCAAGATACCAGGTGACACCAGGGCTGCTGGTCCAAGGACCAGTTTACTTAGCAAGGTGATAGGCAGTGCAAGGGGAAGGATCTTGCTGTTTTACTCACTGCTATATCATGATCACATGGGCTGCCCCAGACTAGATGTTGAATAGGTTAAACACCTATTTGCTGTTTGAGTCAATGGATGCTTGATTTCTCATAATAAACCTGTAAGATATAAAATGTTACTGTTAGTGGCTGCGAAAGTGGGAATATGCCTACATGCAGTAAAGCACAGAGGTTGGGTTGCTAGCTCAAACATGCACAGTGTGGCAAAGACAGCTGTTGCTTACCAGATATTCCATTGTGCTTTATAATATCTGCCAAGGCAAGTCTCTGCACTTTGAATATACTTGCATCGATAACAAACTTTCTTATCAGGACTTAATTTTGAAAGAGAATCACAGAGACTCAGACATAGATCCACACAAATATGATGGAGGGAGTGTTACGTATCTGGGGGGAGGATCGACTCTCCAGTAATGGATGCAAGCACAACTGAGTAAGTAATCCACCTGGAATTGATTCTCATGAGGGCGTAGCTCTGATGCAGATCTAATACAATTTAGGTGTTTTTCAATATAGAAAAAAAAAATCTGGATACAGATTGTGGCAGTTTATTTATGAACCCCCAAAAGAAAGATTATGTTTGTAAACTAATCTGTTCCTCTAGGTATGATACCCTTTGAATGTATTAGATTCAGCTGATATGTCTTGATTAAATTACCTGTTAAGATTAGGGCTCTGATTTGACCACATCAGTAGGGCGTGACTCAGGGTTGAGTCTGTGCCCCCTTGGTGGGCTGATATAAATGGGCACTCACTCAAGTAGGCACACAGGAAGAAAGAGCGCTTCATAGATACCAGAGGAGAGAAGGCGCAAACAGCTAAAGCCCAGGGAGAGATGAGCCATTCGCCTTATAGTTTGCAGCTAAGCAGCTGAGAAAGCCTGGAAAGAAATGAGCCCTATGCCAGCCTACAGCTGAGATCAGAAGAAGCTGGGCCCATGGAGCCTTAAGAGGCAGAAGGAAGGAGAGACCAGGCAGAGATTGCCCGCCATCTTGCTTCAACATGTGGCAACTGACTTTGGTGAGAAAGCAACCTTGAGTTGGACTCTTTAGGACCCGGTAACCGTAAGCTTTTACCTCAAATAAACACCCTTTATAAAAGCCAGCAGAGCTCTGGGGCTTTGCATCAGCCCCCTTTGGCTAATGCACAGATCCTTTAAAGATTTTCACCAAGCCCTTATCTGATAGCCTGTCATTCATTAGTGTCCATTGTTGTGTGGAGGCTTGTTTCTGTTTAATTTTAACATAAAATTTAACATAAAATAGTCTTTTTTACTTTAAGGTAGGGAAAGATTTCTAAATCATAAGCACAAAACATAAAAGGAGTTTTTTTTCTTACAGATTTTTAAGAGTGTATTTTGTTCTAAAATGTTAAAACAGTTCAGTAGGAAAATGGACAAAGGATATGAGCAGGCCAAACACAGGAAATTCAATAAACATGTGCAGAGGTAAAACCATCTCACTAGTAATCAGGGAAATGGAAGCAAAAACAATATATTGCTTCTTCAAATTTAGACATTGCCAAACATTGTGCTGAAGTTCCTGTTTCTCCACATCTTCACCACCTCTTATCAGTTGCCATTGCCCGGCTGTCAGACTGCGAGCTGCCTTCCGGAGGCGACTGCCATTTACGCTCCTCCAGCACACCCCTGATGACCCAGTGCTGCCGGCCTCGTTAGTGCTCGTGGATACACAGCTCTCTTCTTTTGGGCACAGACGATGGTGCTTCACAGCCCTTTGGAAGGCCATGTGACTGGGTCTCGGCAATGAGCTGTGAGTAGAAGAGAGGTGTTGTGCCATTTTCCACAAAAGCATTTATTTAATGGCCTTGCATGATCCTCTCCTCACTCTTTCCTTGTCACAGTGGAGAAGGCCAAGTGTCCTAAATGGTGCAACGACAAGATGGGAGCCCCCGCCAGCCTAGGGCCCTGATGAACTGTGGGGAGCAGAGCCCCAATTGGCCTATGGTGGGCATGTAGTGTGAATGCAAAATAAACATTTGTTTGGTTTACCAACTATGTGAAATAAATGACAATCTCAAAAAGTCTCATGTGCAACAATTTCTCTAGGCTATAGAACTAGAAGCAGAATTGCTGGGACATTAATACAGAATCTGGCACTGAATAGGCATTCCCTATATGTGAGTTGTAGCCTAGCCTAGCCTAGCCAAGTTATAGAAATACGTAGAGTTCAAGCCTTCCCATCAAAAATTTCAGACAAGTAAACTGGTATTTACAATACAGTATGTTTTCCCTTCTGTGCTTTTCAGTTTCATAGCCACTAGGCACATATGTGTATGAAGCACTTGAAATATGGAGAGTGTAACTGAGGAAATTTTTTTATTTAATTTCAATTTAAAACCTGATACAGTGTAAAAAATCTTTCCATTAAACTCAACTTAAATTTTTTGGTAGGTCTGTTTCATTATAATTGCAAACAGCATCAGAACTGAAATTTGATCAAAGTATAAAATATACATCAGTTTTCTAAAGACTTTGTTTATATAATCTTGATAATTTTAAGTTGATTCCAAATGTTTAATACTATTTTTTTATATATTGGGTTAAACGGAACATGTTATTTAATTTCACCTATTCTTTTAAAATTTTAAAATGGGGCTACTTCAAAATTCCATGTGACTTGCATTGTATTTCTATTGGACAGCACTGCTCTAGACTGAGTCCCAACTCCTTGGCATGGCATCTCATCTCAGCTAATGTGTCTGATGGCTACTGGAACCTTAAGAAGGCAACTCATGTTGAGTGTAGCCATGGCAGCAAAGGGGCTCTGCATATTTCAAAGTAAAGAGCTTTTACAGATACAGGTGCCATCTTGTTTCCTGCCCAAACACTGTCCTATACATTACTTCATTCATCGTTAGGTAACCTTGGTGAGGCAGGTGTTCTTAATCTTCTTGCAATAAATTTTCTTAGTAATAGAATGTGGAACTAGTGACTGCTGTTTCCTAGCTTTATAGCATCAAAGTCAGTTTCTGCCTAAGTCCCCCATTCTATTCACTCTACAGCTACCCCTGGTGGTCTATGTCTAAAACAAACCCCCTCAGGACCCCTTTTTAGTTTGATCTCTACTTTCCAAAATAACCAATCTCATCCCCCCCCCCCCCCCCCCCCCCC